>JAUTBQ010219449.1:0-20873 GCA_032361185.1 Lepetodrilus ovalis | reverse complement strand
CCCCAACAATCTCCTGACGTAGGCAACAATAACACCCTACTTCGTGAATAGTATTGTGGCAGATTTTCATGTTCTATAAATCCAGGAAAACAAAAATTAATATTGTTTTTCTTTAATAAATCTAACATTTTTTTTTTAATAATTTTATCTCCGTCACCAATTATAAGGGCGCTACATTTTCCTATTTTTTCTTTTATTTTAATGGCAACTTCAACAAAAAACATTGGGTTTTTTACATCGACAATCCTTCCAGAAAACATAATATCAAACTTTTTTTCTTCATTACTTATTTTTTTTAAAAAGTATTCATTATCCGCACATAACGGACTTATAAAAAGACTATCTGGAAGAATTTTTTTATTGTATTTTTTAAACCATTTCAATGTTTGAAAGCTAGCACCAATGAAAGCATCTGGAAAGTAATTGAATAGAAATTTTCTCCCTAGTTTTTGAATCATTGAGATGTCACAGTCTCTACCAATCCACGTATCAGCAAATACGGCAATTTTACTTCTCAGCATTTTTGAAATTACGACAGTTAAGAAAACAGTTGGAACCATACTAAAACAAATAACAACTTCAGGCCTATTTTTAATCAATAATGATATTATACCAAGATTTAAATAGTTTTCTTTCATTCGTTTGGATGAAATTGTAATTGTTTTTAAAAAAGTTTTATTATGTTTCCCTAATAAAAATTTCCATAATCTTCTTTTTTCATTTTCGTTACAATAGACTACATGAAATTTATCGCCATAGTATTTATAAACTTTTTCATATACCTTCTCTCTCCATGGTGCTGGTATATCAGTAACAAGCATATATTTTATTTTATTACTCAACATCGATCTCAACTTTATCTAAAAAGAATTAGTTATTGTCACCTAACAAGGATAGTTAATTATTTAAAATAAGGATATATGGAATGGTAAAATACTCAGTATACGCAAAAAATTTTATCGTTACTACGCCTGCTAACGAATTCTTTATAATAAGATTTAATTATTATATCCATACACATATTTACTTGATTTAATTTTATTTCGATTTAATACAAAACCCAAAAATTTTTCTTTAGGAATCAAATCCAAGGATTTTTTCACATCACTTATTGATGTCCTACCCGCTTCGACAACCAATATAATACTATCAACCAATGGAATAAGTGTCATGGTATCTGCTCCGGATAAAAGCGGTGGTGTATCAAGAATTATATAGCGCTCTTTATACCGATCTTTTAACTCTCTGACTAGTCGTTTCATTTTCGGCGAACCAAGAAATTCGCTACTATCTGTTACGGTTTTACCTCCTGATATAAGCGTAAATTTCTCAATTCCGGGCCATATAAAAAGATCTTTTAATAAATTTCTATCCTCAAGGTAATCAATCAGCCCAGTATCACTCTTAAAACCTAAATGTTTATGAATTTTTTGCTGTCTAAGATCACAGTCAACCAAAAGTATCGTCTGATTAAACTCTTTTGCTAAAGTAATAGATAGGTTGATAGATGTAAGAGACTTACCTTCACCCGGTAGCGAACTTGTGACCATTATAGTTTTTAAATCTTTCACCCGAGTTCTCTGAAGAATACGCGTTCGCAAAATTTTATAGGCTTCATTCTCGGATGCACCTGGAAACATGCTGATACATTTATTTTTTTTTAATGCTTTTAAGTTTAGCTTAATTTCTTTTGATTCATTGTATTCTGGGGCCTTCCATTCATCTGATTTCTCACTATTTTCTTCAAATATTGGTACTGGTTTTTTATCAATACCTACTTTTGGAATTATCCTGCCTGGGGCGTCTTGTATATTTTTTAAAGATCTCTCTTCGGCGGATGGCTTCAGTATATTACTTTGACGTTCTTTTTTCGCTCTTTCAAGCGCTTTTCTAATTTTCATGGTAATATCCTTACGTTATTTCAAATCTACTAAAATTATATTTATTTTATAATTGGTATACTGGCCAAGACAGGAAAGGATGTTTCTCGAGTTAAAGTCTCCTCATCTCTTACTGATGTGTCATTATTTTCTACGATCGCAACAAATCCAAAGCCGACTCCTAACCCAAACAATAAACCGATAATTACAATCGCACGACGATCTGGCTTAATTGGATTTATCGGGATCTTTGCCGGTTCGATCAAAGTAAAGCGTTCTCCTTTTTTTTCTCTCTCTATACCTTGAGATACCCTTGCATCCATCAATTTTTTCATTAAATCGTTCACTTTTTCCTGTATAGAATCTCTTCTTTCCGTGAATTTATTGTATTCTACTTCGACTTTTGGCGTGGTAGCAAGACGCATCCGATAGTCATAAAGATCTTCTGAAAGTTTATCAATCTGTCTTAGAACGGATTTAATTTCAATATTTGTGCTTGATAAATCGGATGCCAGGGTAATATAAGTAGGGTTATCCGCTTTTAATTTGTTTGAATTTTTAGATTTTTTATATTGATAGAATTGCTTTTCAATCTTAGCAATTTCAGCTTTAGCTTTTTTTACATCAGGGTATTCGTCAGAAAAACGACTTTTAAGATCAACTAACTCTAAGCGCAATTCATTCAACCGGTCTTCTTGTTTTTGTAATTCTAAATTTGGAGGTATTCCCGCCAATTGGGTTTGAAGGGAACTTTTTCGTTCTTTCAAGCTCTGAAGCTTATCATTTAGCATCTTTATATCACGTTCAGCAGATCTTGATCTAAGAAGATTTGCCTGAAGAAATTCAGGCAACTCATTAATATGAATCTCCTTAAATGAGGATATCTTCATTTCTAAAGTTGCCAGATCAGATCTCAATTTTCCCAATTCAAGTTCCAAAAATTTTGAGGTTTCCGTTGACTGCTGTTCACGAATCTTCAAATTTTCCTTTAAAAACATGGACGCCAATCCGCTGGTAACTTCCTGAACTTTTACGGGATCTTCTTTCCCCTCATATGAAATGGTAAAAGCAATAGCCGCTTCAGAAGTTCTGCCGGTACGCCTGTCAATCAGGTTAGTATTTATAAGGTTAATCTTAATACTATCACGCATCTTCCCAACAAATTTATCAATAGGGACATTATCTTTAATTTCCTTAAATAAATTGAATTCGTTTACAATCTCTAAAAGCCTTGAAGAGCTCAATATTTTATGTTTGATCGATTGAATCCGTTGTTCTGTAAATCCGGGAAGCATTCCTGACACAAAACGTTCTGGTACCTCTCGATCTTCAATAAGTATCGTAGCGGTGGATCGATAAACGGGTGGAAGAACTAATGCAATTGCAGCAGCGCCTAAAATAATAATAAATGCAGGGATTATCAAATTCCATTTTCTACGCATCAAAATCCGAACAAAATTTTTCCCGGTAAATTTACTTGATTCCATATGTTCCCTCAGTCTTTGACTATTACTCAAACTTTTTCTTTTATATAGATCCGCGAGCGTTCACAAATGAAATAGATAAAAGGATTCAGGTTTTACTCAAATAGCGGGTGCTCAATTATTAAGCGGATAAAGAATAGATTTCGTTTGCGATTAAGGTCATCATCTTTATCATCGATCAATGTATAAGTATAGGCCGCCATCAGTGAAATATTTTTTGTTAGATTATATTGTATTTTTGGTTGAATCCGGAAGGTGTGCTCATTGATTTCTTCAGAAGATAGTTCATCCTTATCTGCATTATTCATGTAATATCCAGTTATTAAACCAAAACGAATATTTTCAGTAAGATTTCTATAAATATCAAAAACCAAGGCAGCCCTATCTGATGCCCCTTCTCTACCGCTCACAACCCTTAAATCTTTATATATCGTTAGATTGCTTTTTGTTCGCTCACCCCTATATTCTATTGAAATCTCACCGATTGGGCCCCATTCTTCACTATTATCTAAAACAGATTCGAACTCAGACTGTGAATAACGAGCCCCAATATCTATAAGATATTTAAAAACTTCGCTTATCTTATAAGAAGCGCCAAGCGTCAACGAATAATCGTCTACCCGCGAATCTTGAAAATCATATCTGACATATTCTAAGTTCACTCTCCCATTTAAATTAGGGATATAATTACTCATATCGTTTTTAATACTCAATCCTACCTCATGGGATTGAAAATCGATAAACTTATCATCATCATAACTATCCTGATTATAAGTATATGATAACCCTGTTGAAGATTTTTCCGAAATATCATAATCCACGCGTAATTTATATTCTTGGCGACTCCGTTCAGCATTGCTGAGAATAACAAGACCAGTTGTCTCAATATCCCGATCACGTCGAGAATCCTTTGTGTAACCAGCTGCAATCATCAAATCAAATCTCTCGGTGACCTGATAATCAATTTTGCCAGTAAAATACTGATCTTCAGTATTCAACTCTGTATGATCATTATAAATCAAAAAATCGACTTTGCCAGATAGCCATGCATTTACTCTTTCAGTTTTCCTCTCAAACCTTAACCCAGGTAAAACTGATGAAATGTAATCCTCGGTTCCCTTCTCATCTTCATCAGCCATAAAGATATTATCATTAAATTCTCCAGTTACGCTAATGGATGGTATAATAGTTAATTCACCAGCATTTGTACTACTCGGATAATTTGTAAATAGACTAACGAGTAATACCATTATGATTGTTTTTTCTTTAGACAATACCATTAGGATTATCTCCCGATTAATTGTATGTACTTTTGACTAAAATAATGTATTTTCTCCAATCGAACAGGCGGTATTCCAGAGGATCCAAGGGGCAAGAATTCGAGGGTTCAAGGGACCCGGCACAGTGACAGACGGATAAATTGGGTCGTTTTGAAATTTGATTAATTGTCATTTTTTTAGGGAACTATAATTACATCCCCTCTTTTTAACCTAATATTTTGTTCCATTTGATCACGTTTAGTGACATCATCATAACTAAAATCAAAAATATGGGTACTATCTTTTCCATCTCTTTGAATTCTTATTTTATTTCTTTTGGCAAAAGGATTTAGACCTCCAGCCATTGACAATGCTTGCATGACATTAATATTGGTGCTTAGCTCAAATCTGCCTGGATTATTTACTTTACCTATTACATAAATGTACATACTATTAATCTGTTCTACCACAACGGATAATACGGGTTCCGGTATATAGCGCTTAATTTCTTTTTCTAGTTCTTTCTTTAACTCGGCAACGGTCTTTCCCTCTGCAACATGATCTCCAATGAGGGGAAAAGAGATCATTCCGTCCGGCCTGACGGTTACCCGCTTTGTCATCTCACTATTTTTCCATACTGAAATTTCTAAGACATCGCCTGGGCCAACAACGTAACCAGATACTTTCTCAGTACCTCCAGCTTCTGTTGCAGACATGATTATTGATTCTGCAGCCCATATCGAAGGGCTACTGCCAATACTCAACATAATAATTAAGACAATAAATATTAATTTTTTCATTAGCCATCCTCCCAAACCGACATTATTTTTATTAATTTGGCAATTCTATATTTTATCAAAAATATTTTAGAGGAACATCTCAAATTACGTGTAAAATATCCTTTTTATCTCAACTTAAAAATTTGATATGAAATTATCACTTAATCTTTACCCAATTATTATAATTCTTAATTGATTTTTGAGCTGCTTCTAAAATTTCAACAACTTCAAGACCCGACTGACCGTCGCTTAATGGTGTTTTATCTTCGATAATACAATCAATGAAATGGTTTAATTCGGTATTTAGAGGCTCTGCCCCACCGATCCTTGGAATAATGATATCTCCGTATTTATATGAATAATGAAATTCAGCAAAAGTATTGTAATGTTCAGGTTTTTTAACACTTTTGTCATAAATTCGAATCTTTTCAGTTGTACTGACATCATCATAGACCATCATTTTTTTACTACCGACAATGGTCATTTTTCTTATTTTATCAGGATCCAACCAGCTTGTTTGAATAAAAGCAACCAGGCTTTCCGAAAATCTCATTGTCAAAAGAGCGATATCTTCCACCGACCGATTTATATGTGAAGTACCCACAGCACTCACCTCAGGTGGTTTTTTTCTAAGGAGATAAAGAATGATGGAAATATCATGGGGTGCTAAATCCCAAATAACATTAATATCCTTTTGGATAAGTCCAAGGTTTAGTCTTTGAGAATTAATATAATATATTTCTCCAAGCTGGCCAGAATCAATGATTTCTCTCATTTTTTGAACCGCAGTTGTATATATGAATGTATGTCCAACCATTAATTTTTTTTTATTTTCTTTGGCCAGTTTTATTAGGATTTTTGCTTCTTTAGCCGATGCAGTAATCGGTTTTTCAATAAATACGTGTTTTTTACTGGAAAGCGCTTCTGCTGCAATTTTGTAATGTGTTTTTACAGGTGTCGCAATAGCAACGGCATCAATACTTGAGTCATTTAAGATTTGCTTGTAATTTGATGTAATTTCAACACTTGGATATAGATTTTTCATATGATCCAATCTTTTTTTATCAAGATCGGCAACATATACAACGTCACTTTTATTTTGCTGATGTAAATTTCTTACCAGATTCGGTCCCCAGTATCCACAACCGATTATGCCAATTTTAATCATAGCATTGCTCTCCTTAATAGCCGCCTTTAGCAAACAGAATTACGGGTATTGTGTGTAAAATAATTTTAAGATCAAACCAGAATGAGATGTTGTTTAAGTAATATAGATCAAGAATCACCATTTCTTCAAAGTTAACTGAACTTCGTCCAAAAGCTTGCCACAATCCTGTACATCCAGCAGGGATATTTAGCCTTGTTTTATGCCATTCCTGGTAGCAATCCCATTCGTACGATAGACATGGCCTTGGGCCGACAATACTCATTTCTCCCTTCAAAACATTGACTAACTGTGGAAGCTCATCTAAACTCGTTTTACGAATAAATTTTCCAAATTTGAAAATACGTGGATCATCAGTTATTTTATATATTTTTTTATTTATTTTATCTTCATTATCCTTTCTTTTTATAAATTCCGTCACAAATTTTTTATGAGTCGAATCCCCCTTTTCTAAGTGCATTGATCTAAATTTATAGAAATTAAACGAAACGCCATTTTTTCCTATTCTTTTTTGTTTAAATATAATGGGGCCTTTCGAAGATAATTTTATTCCAATCCCAATAGATATCAATATTGGAGAAAGTATTATCAAACCAATAAATGCTATAAACACATCAAATATTCTTTTAATAGTCCACCGACTCCCGTCCATTTTTGTGTTGGAAAATTTCATAACCGGAATACTTGAATAATATTCAACTTTTAACTTTTCCGATATTATTCTTAATAAATTTGAGTATATTCTTATGGTTTTTTTTGTTTCCATTGCTTTTTTTACTATATGTATCATCCTTTCATAGGGTGAATTATCAATGGCAATCAATATTTCATCAATATGATATTCCTTAACTATTTTATTTATGTTTTCTAATTTCCCTAAATTATAAAAATCCCTCTCAATATGCACTCCGATTTTTTTATAATCATCAAGAAATCCAACTATTTTAAATTCTGTATAATTATCATTCTGCAAAACTTTATATGCATTTTTGCCAGCCTTATCCCCCCCGATGATCAGTACTTTTTGTTGGTAAATATTTTTTTTTGATAGATAGAGATAGATCCCTCTAACAACTATCATTCTGAATGATAAAAAATAGACGATATTTAATGTTGTCAACCAAAAAAGTACATCTTTCCAATCTTGTGTAAAATAGCTATAATCTATCGCGAATAAACCAATGATAATTGCTACATCAGATAAAATGAAAATTTTTACTATAAGATATATCTGTCTATATTTAGATCTGATTATGTCTCTATTGTAAAGGTTATAATAAAAGAACAGGATAATATTACTACCCATAGAGATGACATATAAGATAAAATATGGTAAAATTTCAATAACGTTATCTATTTTTAACAAGCTAAAATCGGATATTGATAAATATATTGAAAAAATAAATGATATTGAAAGAAGAATAAAATCAAATATAAGATAAGCGATTTTAAATTTAGGATGTTTTTTCATAATTATTTGTTCTTATAATTTTTGCTGGATTACCAACAACAACAGCATTGGCAGGAATATCCTTTGTAACAACTGCTCCTGCTCCAATTATGGCATTTTCATTTATCGTAATTCCATCTAGAATAGTAGCATTTGATCCTATCGAAACTCTTTTTTTTATAATTGTTGGCATACATATCCAATCCTTTTCATTTTTTATAGAGCCATCATTATTGACTGCCGCAGGATTATGGTCATTAATAAACATAACGCCGTGCGCCACCATTACTTCGTCTTCTATCGTAACCCCTTCACATATAAAAGTATGACTTTGTATTTTACATCGTTTACCAATTTTAACGTTTTTCTGAATTTCCACAAAAGTGCCGATTTTTGTTTGATCTCCGATTTCACATCCGTATAGATTGACGAAGTTATAAATAACTACACCCTTTCCAAGTTTTACATCCGAGTTGATAATATTAAAATTTTTATCCATTTTACCCCTATCAATGCGTCATTGTGTAATTTTTAATTTTTTTGCATACAAAAGATATTTGTTTCTCAGTTAATTCAGGATACATCGGTAAAGACAAAATTTCTTTAGCATATTTCATAGCCACCGGAAAATCATCTTTTACATTCGCCTTGTACCTATATGCGGCTTGAAGGTGTAAAGGGATCGGATAGTGCAGGCCTGTTGAAATACCATTTTCATTTAAATATTTTTGTAAACCATCCCTACCCTCATACCTAATTACATATAAATGGTAAACGCTTAATGAATGACTTAATTCTTTCGGCGTTTTGATTTTGTCTATAAAGGCAAGTTTTTCATTATATATTTCCGCATTAGATCGCCTTTTTTGGGTCCAATCTTCTAAATACTTTAATTTTACATTAAGCACGGATCCCTGAATCGCTTCCATTCTATAATTGTGACCGATTATTTGATGATTATATCGCTTAACTTCACCATGCTGTCTTATCATCTTTGCATTTTCATATAGTTCCTTGTCATTTGTGATAAGCGCACCCGCTTCACCAAAGGCTCCCAAATTTTTACCTGGGTAAAAGCTAAAAGCACCAAACGATCCAAAATTCCCTACCCTTTTCTTATTAAATTCTGATAAATGTGCCTGACAACAATCCTCTAATATTTTTAAATTATATTTTTCAGCTATTTTACTAATACTCTCCATATTTGCTGGTTGGCCATATAAATGCACAGGAATGATTGCCTTAAGTTTTCGATATTTCTGTTCCTTCAATTCAATTATTTTATCTTCTAATTTTCTTATATCAATATTAAAGTATTCGTCGCAATCAACAAATTCTGGTTCTGCTCCAGTTAAGGATACTGCTTCTGCAGTTGCAAAAAATGTATTTACCGGTATAAGAACAGAATCGCCATGCCCAATACCCATTGCCATCATGGCTATGTGAAGTGCGTCTGTCCCGCTTGATACGGCAATACAGTATTCAGCTTCTTGTATTTCTGCAAATGATAACTCAAACTTTTCGACATGCTCACCTAATATAAAACCAGATTTAACAATTATATCTGTGATACTATCATCAATCTCGTTATATATCTTATTGTATTGAGCAGGAATATCTAAAAAGGGTATCTTTTTACTAGTATCAAGTTTTCCGTTCTCCCATTTTTCGATAAACCTCGAAGGCGTAAACATTGGTATACTGTTTTTTGAGTATTTATCAGGATAAAGCGAAATAAAGAAATCGATACCAAATGATTTTGCGGAAACTAGTTCAACATTATCTTTAAAAACGCCATTGTTGTAAAACATTGCATCTCTAAAGGTTGAATTTCTTAAAGGAATTATTGCGAAATTTTCATCAATAAAATTCAGGATATCGTTCGCGTTATCCTCGCCATATTGTTTATATAATTTTTCATTGACATAGAATAATGAAATTGCTGAAATCCAAAGGTCGTAATCAAATGATTTTATCAGGTTTTTTACAAGTTTCGTGCTAACATTATGGTTACTTTTTTTATCATTACTTATCAAATCAGCCAAAACACTTGTATCAATATAAACTTTCATTTAACCCTCTCACAATCAATTTATATATCTGTTTCAATTTAATTAAGTCATAAATACGATGAAATCTATTTCGAAATAATCTCTCTTGAGATTTCATCAATAAGCGATATATTTTTTAAAATTTTTCTTTTTTTCTTTTTTTTATAACTAATTTTTGAAAGGTCTTCTATTTTTTGGATATGAAACATTCGATTTATTCTTATTAGCTCCATATCAACGGCAGGCATACTTCCTAAAAAGATCGAGTACGCAGGAGTTCCTAAAATTGCAGCCTCTCTATTCATTGTTCCGCCAGCACTAATTACAATATCAGAGTGATACGCCAAATTTTTTCCATCTAGTGGGTTAACAGGTATATATAAATTTTTATATTTTTTGTTTATTTCATTTCTTTGATCATTATCTCGAGGTAATACAATTCCAACTACATCAATCCTATTATTAATATTTTCTAATAGTTTTTCAAATATACTATTTTGGAAATGGTGATAGATGGCCATAGTTGGTGGCGTACGAATAGTAATTAAAATCTTTTTTTCTATACCTAATGATCTATTTACCGATAAAGTATCATAGAGATCACTTATAAAGTGAACCTTAGGTTTAAAATCAGATAAATATATCTGTTCCTTAAATCCATCATATTTATATGTCTTTGTTTTGGTAGCACCAAAGCCACTTAGTTTATTTTCGGGAAACAATGTAGGAACAATTACCTTATGAGCAGCTCTAAAAGCGAGATGATTTGCCGGTTGTCCTTCATAATCCATAATAGTAATTACTCTTGCGCCAATTAATCTACCGGCAATAGCATGCGTATATGAGTTATGACTTACTGCAATATCAATTTTTTTATTCTTACCATATTTTGTAAGTTTTAAAGTCCGGTTTAAAAAATTAAATATTTTTCTAACCATATTTGAACCTGCATGTTTGCCTAAGATTTCACCTTCAATATTAAAGCTCTTTGATAGAGGAATAGTTTGAGCATAATCGCGCATCGTAAAAAACAATTGATGGCCATCTTTTCTAAACTGATTTATAATCGGTAAAAAGAAAAGTACATGTGGCGAATTAGCTAAATCGATCCAAATATTTAACTTCTTATGTTTTTTATTTAACATTTTTATAGTCTCATTCAGGTTCACACGCAATTGTTTTTCCGATAGATACAGTTATCTTCGCTTGAAAAGTTAATTTATGAATATTTATTTTGGAATGTATTCTTTAGCTATATTTGATATTACTGATCGGCGTTTACCAGATGAAGGAATTTTTATTTCTTTCACGGATTTGAATTCAATATCTAAATCATCCTGACAAATATCTGCAAATTTATTTTTTAAAATAGACATCTTTTTTTCATCGAAATGTTCGTTTTTTATTATATTTATCTTAACTTTTCCGATTTTTTCCTGCGTAACTTGGTATAGATTAATTCCGTTAAAAGAATAAATAATAGAAGCGAATAAACTACCCCAAATAAGCTTACCACTTTTAGTTATCACAAAATCGGTTATTTTTCCCTCAATGTTTGATATTAATTTTAATGTTCTCCCACATGAGCAATATTCAGATGATATGGTGACCTCGTCTTCCAAACGATATCTTAGCAATGGCATAGCATAGTTATGCAAAGGTGTTACAACAATTTCTCCTCTACCTTCAAATTTTACCTCATTCGTATTAGTATCTAAAGTTTCAAAAATAAAAATTTCTTCGGCAAGATGCATTCCTTTATGAATTGGACATTCATATGCTAAAAAGCTAAACTCTCTACATCCATACTCTTCAAATAATTCACAATTAAAAAATTTTTTAATTTTTATTTTTTGAGGTTCATAAATTTTATCTGATGTTAAAATAATGAATTTAGGTCGGTAGTTTAAACAAATATTTTTTTGGTTGCAATATTGAACAAATAGATAGATACCGGTTGCATATCCACGTATTATTTCCGGTTTAGATTTTTGCATGTATCCTATATATTGATCTAAACTTGCGGGCGTTAAATTGAAAAAATTTAGTACTTTTGTATTATTTACAAAATCTTTTAACCTCTCTTTTCTACAATCGATATTAACTAATTCCAATACATTTCCCCAAAATAACGCAGTTTGCATTCCTTTTAGATATCCGACAAATTTTTGAAACCTCCAATTGTTTGCATCAACGATGTATTCATTCGTTAAATCTCTTAAAAAGTTGACTGGTTCCCCTGTAGTATTACCAGTGCTTTCTTGTCGAACCATTTTATCTTTATAGTTCTCAGCCCGTAATGATGCATAATTCTTATTTAAAATTTTTTTAGTCATTAAAGGAAATTTTCTTATATCCTTAATAGATTGAAAATCAACTACTCTTAGATTATTTTTATCCATATAACGCCTATAAAAAGGCACATTATGGTAGCAATGGTAAATTAATTCTCTGAATTTTTTGTTTCTTATTTCATTTATTTCTTCCCGTTTAAAGAATTGTGTCTTTTCTAAATACCTTTGATACTTGATTGCTTTAAAGTAGTTTCTTCTTGAATATGTCTTAGCAATTGGTAGTAAAATGAATCTTGATAATATGGTTCTTATATCCAACATTTAATAGGACCTAAGTTTTAAGAAATTAATGAAATATGCTTTACTTCTTTTTACAAGTCTCAATAAGTACCAGATAAAAAATACGTTATCGAACCAAATTTTATAACCCTGATTTTTGAATTTTCATTTTGTTATACGACCCATGTATGGACTTATGGATAGCACATACTTTTGTAAAATGATCGGACCAACTGTGCCTATTGTAAGTAAAAATATAAAATAATAATAGAAATTTGTTCCATCCCATGGAAAAAACTTTAACAATATCCCCTTCCCGATTCCAATAAAGATCGTATTCATTAAATAAATAGAAAAAGTATACTCACTTAATAAAAATAGCACTTGATCCAATAAATCTATATGCAATGTGTTAACAATTCCATATATCGCTGGTATAGAAGCAAGTGCAACCATAGTTTTATATGTGTATGGATCGATTATCCTTCTAAAAAAAAACGTTGCTATAAAAAGTAAAAGAAAAAACCATTTCAAACGCATGATAAGATTTCTAAAATATTTTTTATGCTTTATAAATGTAAATCCAAGAGAAAAATATAGGCAAAACTCCAAGAAGAACCTCATTAAAAATATATCTGATATCTTCGTTATCAGTGGCACTATATGTAATAACGCCGAAAAAACGACTATTTTACCAAGACTTCCTCTAAAGACTACCATAATAATTGGAAAAAAAAGATAATATTCAAATAAGACATAAATATACCAAAGTGTCTTTGATACACTACTAAGGGGATTAACCAGGATATTTATAATGCCTTTTGATAAATCTTTTTCAATATTGTCAACATGAATTATATATGATGATAGGTACTTTCCGATTAAAACTAACAAACCAAAAAAGATGAACGCTGGCATCAGTCGAAAGGCCTTTTTCTTTATAAAGACCAGGTACTCTGAAATGCTATTAACGGGTTTAAATGTATAAAAAAATATTACACCGGATAAAAACATAAAAAAGGGCATATGAAACTTATAGATATATAGCTTTAAAAGTATATACCATTCATTACCCCTAGGAGGTTCGCCTGCTGATACTATATGCCCAAGAACAACAAGAAATATAGCAAACCCAGTTGAACGATCTATATCGTATAATCTTTCTCTCATATTGTTATATATTATTATATTTTGGCATCGCAAATTTCTTCAATAACTTTCAAGAATTTTTCCTTTTCGCGGTTCCATCCATATTTCTCTAAATCTTTTTTTGCCTTCTCGACATTCCTTTTCATGCGGTCGGGGCTTTTATGCAGATTAAATATTGTATTTACAAAATCATTTTTATCATCAGGGTTAAAATAAGCAACTGAGTCCTCACACAAATAATCTTCTACAGCAGGTAGCCTGGAGATCACAATTGGTAAACCGATTAACGTTGCTTCAAAAATACGTGTAGAGATAGCAATCTCACTAATCGGATTTCTTGTAAGTGGAATTATGCAAAGATCTGAATCAATAATAAACTCTACCAGCTTTGAACCAATAAGGTATTTACGATTTAGAATGACATGTTTTTGTAGATTAAGTTTTTCCACGATCCTATCGATTCTCTCCCATTCTTCACCCTCACCAACGACCTTTAGCTTAATTTTTGGTATTAGTTTAATAATATCAGGCATTGCTCTAACCGCAAATTCGATTCCAGACCTACTGCTCAGCTGGCCAAAAAATACCAGCGTAAAATTTCCTTCATTTTTGGTTGTAACCCTAGGCAAACAACTGTAAGCAGCTTCATCAGCGGAGTTCATCACTATGGTTATTTTTCGTGTATCTATTTTCCTTTTAGCATACGCCCTAAGGAAACCAATATTTGGGATGAGAATTCCATCAGCAAATTTACAGCTTAGCTTTTCTGTTAATTCGATAATTTTTATCAAAGTCTTATGATTTGCCCCAAATTTAGTAATAAAAACTTCCCTTGTTGGATCTTGAATATCTATTAGGATTTTTTTTCCAAACATCTTTGGAATCAATGCAGTGAATACCAAATGTTCTGGCATACAAAAAACATGAAAAAAAGTATAATTCCTCTTTATAAAAAGAAACGATATATAAATAGCTGATAACATAGTAAAAGATAGGTATTCGAATAAATATCTTTTTATTCCACTTCTTTTGCGGATGATCGGTATTCTGTGAACGATAATGGATTTTTCTCTCACGTAATCAAAGTTATTTGGCAGGCTTGGGCAAATAATATCGATTTCGTAACCCTTTTCAACATATACTTTTAATTCTCTCCGCATTCTTGGATTAAGAGGATAGCTCCAGAAGCTTATACAGCATACATTAGGTTTTCTTTTATTTATCATATTTTTAATTAGGTATGTATTTTGAAGTTATATATGAGATAACAGACCTTCGCTTACCTGAAGAAGATATTTCTATGTTATAAACATAGTTGAATTTGATATCCAAATCGTTTTCACAAATTTCTATGAAATCTTTTTTCAGTTTGACCATCTCTTTTTCATCGAAACGATTATTTTTTACAATATTTATATGTATCTTTCCGATTTCAGTTTGTATTACTTGATAGGTATTTATTCCTTTAAACGGATAAATAGTATGAGAAAATAAACTCCCCCATATAACTTTACCACTTTTAGTAATTACGAAATCGGATATTTTCCCTTCAATGTTTGATATTTTTTTTAATGACCTCCCGCACGAACAATCATCTGGGGATATTTCCACCTCATCCTCTAACCGGTATCTTATCAAAGGCATCGCATAATTATGTAGAGGCGTGACAACAATTTCTCCCATACCATCAAAGTTTGTTACTTTTGTTCTCGTATTTAAAACTTCAAAAATAAATAGTTCTTCTGCAAGATGCAAACCGGTATGTCTTTTACATTCATAGGCTAAAAAGCTAAATTCTCTGCAGCCATACTCTTCAAATATTTCACAATCAAAAAATTCAAAAATTATACGTTTTTGAGGTTTATAAATTTTATCCGATGTCAAAATAATACATTTAGGTTTAAAATTGAAACAAACTTTTTTTTGATTACAATACTGTACAAACAAGTAGATACCCGATGCATAGCCGCGAAGAACTTCAGGTTGAGATTTTTGCATATAATCTATATATTGATCTAAGCTCTTTGATGTCAAATCATAAAAATTTAACATCGTCGTATTGTTCATTAAGTTTTTTATTCTTTCTTTCCTGCTATCAGTTTTAATTAGCTCCGAAATATTTCCCCAAAATAAGGCTGTTGGCATTCCCTGAAAATATCCGGCAAATTTCTGGAATCTCCAATTATTTGCATCTACAATATATTCATTCGTTAAATCTCTTAAAAAGCTAATCGGCTCTCCAGTTGTACCTCCAGTACTTTCTTGACGAATCATTTTTTCTGTATAGTTCCTTGCCCTTAATGAATCTTGATTCCTTTTCAAAATATCTTTTGTCATCAAAGGAAATTTATTTATATCTTTAATTGTTTTGAAATCTTCCACAACTAATTTTTTTTTATCCATATAACGTCTATAAAATGGTACATTATGGTAACAATGGTAAACTAATTTTCTAAATTTCTCATTTCTTATATTTTCAATATCTTTCCTTTCAAAGTACTGAGTTTTTTCTAAATGTCTTTGATATCTGATTGCTTTTAGATAATTTCTTTTCGAAAAAGTTTTCCCAACGGGTAGTAAAAAGTACCTTGAAATTATTGATCTTATATCCATCATGTAATTGCTGCCTATTATACTTTAAAAAGAATTCCCAACCAATTTCGAATATTTTTAAGTTGGACCCTTTTCAAATATTTTCTAAAATTAATTGATTCTCTTGCTTCATTATTATTTTTTGATTTAAAATACCCTCTGATCATATAAAACCCAATTTTTGGATTTTTATCAATTATTGAACGCCCGATAACACGTAAAAAAAAATACCATAAATATCCTCCCATATAATAACTGACATCTCCATATTTAATACACGCTTTGGCAAGACCTTCTCCTCTTGCTGTTCCTGTTGGCTTTAAATGGATAATCTTTAAGGACTCAATTTCACCTGTCTTCCATCCATTCATATTGGCTCTTATCAAATCCACGCCATCCCATCCAGCACGATCTATCAACCCACCTATATCTTCAAAACATTTTTTCCTATAAAATTTAAAAGGCCCACCAACAAATCCCCTTGGAACAAGGACTTTTTTGTAAGACTTCCCCTTTTGTGTTTTTTCAAGACGCGTCCCACCGGTAATTCCAAGTTTTGAATCACTTTCGAACGCATTTGATATCTTTTCCAAGGTGTCAGTAGGAAAATTCAGGTCTCCGTCAAATTTTGCTAAAATATCGTAATCTCCATTCCCAACTTTTTCTAAGCCATTATAAAAAGTCTCGATTACGCCTTGTCCTGGCTTCCGATAGCCTCTATCTTTTTGATAAATATATTTTATAAAAGTATTTTCAATCAAATTTTTTTTAATTATATTTTCAGTATTGTCAGTGCTTCCATCATTTACAATAATCCATTCAACCGGTTTCAAAGTTTGGGCTTGCATACATGCGATTGTCGTTGAGATATAAAGTTCTTCATTTCTGACAGGTGTTATGATGATAATCTTCATGTTTTCTATTACTTCAGGATCGTAAAAGCGATAGGTGTATCACCAATTTGCTAATAGCTTTCCAAGACTTTTTGGTTTCAGGTTTCGGGTGCCAGCCTATTCGTTTCTTATTGCTGATACAGGAAAGCTTTCACCCGAATTTCGATTGCGAGGTTTTCGCTTAAAAAAAATTAAATGGGCGAGAATCATTTTAATAAATCGGTAATGTTCTCAAGCGATATCTTTTTTTTTCAGCCCCTTTAACTCCTATATTTTACACGAATCCGTTAAACTTCTGAAACGACTATACGCGAATAAGCCTATGAGCATACAATTCTTCGATTAGAAATGGATTTCAATACCATTTTCAAATTGATCTGCGGTTAGATTAGATGCCGTTATGTAAATGGGAAACGAAGTAAGTTCAATCTCTCTCTTTGAAATAGGGTTAAGCATGATATCATTCGCCTTTAATTTTTCATTTTTCAAAATTAGTTTTGAAACATTTCCACCTGTTGGTTTCCATATCACTATTATAGATTGATAATCTTTTTTAAAAAAATAGGCCCAGATATCTGCTCCTAAATTAAGCTTCTTAACAAACTGTGTTTCTGGTGATATCATATTTGTAAATGCGGCAACGGCCGGATAAATCTTTCTTGGCACTCCATTATATTTAAAGAAAATTCCTTGGGTAGTTTCATGATTGAGTTTTGTTGATACTCCGGCATGAAAAATAATTTTTTTTATACCGTTTGCCATCTGGATAGTTGCAAACCTGATAGCATATGATGCTTGAAGGCTCTCATTATTTAAGGGCTCCAAATATTTCCTGTATAAATCCGGCTTAGTTTCAGGCTCATCCTCACTATAATACCCATGTTCAGTGATCCATATCGGCTTTATATCTCTATATTTCTCCATTAACAATCTTAGGCTTTTAATCGGTGCTTCAAAGCTTTCTGGCGGAATAATTCTTGGGTAAACATGCACCGTGATAATATCACAATATTTCATCACCCCCATTCTAAATAGAGCTTCGAAGACATTAAGTCTATCTCTAACATACCCATTTAATCCAATTAATATCTTACAATCAGGATCAATTTCTTTTGCCGACTTATATGCCTCTTTAATCCAATAAAAATACTCTGCGGCCGAATATCCATACCTTGCAGGCAATGAATATCTTGTCGTTATTGGTTCATTAAATATTTGCCAGTGATGAATTTTTTTTTTATTGTGTTTTACAGTTTCTTTTATGTACGTTTTGAATTCTTCTTCATTTCTGGGCGCAAAAGAAATTATCTTTTTTATTTCTGATATGTTAACTGAATCATTATCTTTGATTTTTGCTGAAGATGACCATTCATTCGAGGGAAAAGGCAACAATCCTAAAATATTTAATTTTTGTTTTTTTATCCTATCTATTTCAACATCTGTTTTTGAAAAGTCAAATTTTCCTTTTATCGGTTCAACTTCATTCCATTTAAGAGACCAATCTCTAACCCACGTTATTCCAGCCTTCTTGCAATTATTCAGGAGATAGTCCCATCCATACGCGTGATTAATCCCAAATACAGAATCTTCTGAACTATATTTTGGAATCAAAGCCATTCGAAGTTTCTTCGTTACCTTGTATTCATCCCATCGCATCGTAACTTTAACCTTAAAGAAACCAAGCGTCTTAATATTTAGGTTTATTTTTTCTTTTAGTGATGATCTTTTTTCAATTACTCTAAAAAATGACATTTTTTTTGTTAATTTATCATAAAAATCAAAGATTTCTATATCGTATGCTATATTTTTTGGATAACGAGCCGAATTCTTAATAGTGGTAAAAACTTGTACCTGTTCACCTTGAGTAAAAATGTTGCCAGACTTTTCAGTGAATAGTCCTATTTCAACATCATCTGAAGGTTCGTAACTAGTTGGTACCTTGCCCTCCTCAAATTGCATTTCATCAATCCAGAGCGTAGCACTGCTGAGTTTGGTATTATTCAGGTCTGGCCCTACCAATACAAAACAATAATCACTTCTCGGTGTAACTTTAATGGAATAGCGCTTCCATTTATTGGATACGTTGATAATTTCAGTTTTTGGGCTCATCATAAATTCATAAACCCCTAGTCTGACAGGTGTTCCAGTTTTCTGTGATTTTAAATACATAGACAGGACATGTTCTTTGCCCTTTCTAACTTTTATCCATCCAACATTTCCTAATAACGGGTCTTTTATCTTTTTATTTATTATTTTGAAATAATCAAGATGGTAGACGGGAAAGGTTTTAGGAGAAAGCGCTACCTTCATGCTTGCCCTTCCCTCAAAGGCCTGTGATGAATCAACTTCACCAACAAGCCGACTCAATCCCCCCCATGGGAGGCGGGAAAGCGTAAATGATCCCCATCCATCAGTTCCACTTTCAAAGCCACTGTTTGATAATAAATTTTTATTTCTACCTTTTTTCACTATATTCTCAGGGGTGAAAGTACTCTTCTCTATCGATGCAAATTCCACATCATCGATCCAAACCACCCCTTTTTCCTTAAACCAAAACTGGAGTCTATTTTTTTTAGTACAATTTCTTGAAGCACGAAAATAGTATGTATATTTTTTCCATTTATTTTTCTCAACAGATAGAGAAAACATTGTATATAAATCACAGCTTCGACGGTTTTTCAGATCTTTCAACCCGACGGATAGAGCCCTGGTTTTTAAACCTGAATGTTTTGCCCAAAAAGAAAATTTATAGAATTTACCTTTTATCAATTCAATTGTATTTATTTGATAAAGCATTGCATGTGAGCTTAAATTGTCAGTGGAATTTATATCTTTACAAGTCAATTTAGCTGACCGCAATCCGGTATGACCTTTTCCATATTCAAAAAATATTTTCACTCCCCTTGATTTAGAAGTCTTCCATGAGTCCGGACTGTTATTGTTATCCACATCAACTTCAAACCCGGAATTCAAAACTATATTGGTTGAGGAATGACTTGATTCAGCATTAATCAAGGTTAAGAAAATAAATATAATTGTTATCGATCTAATCATGAAAAAATAATTCTAATACTTGAATAATCTCTAAATTATTTGCTTACTGTACCGTATTCATCCGACTGTCACGGTGGTAGATCCCTCGAGCTATCGAATCATGGCCCCCTTGGACCCTATCAAATATTTTCAGTTTAGTTGAAGTTGAAATGGCATATTTTTATCAAGATTAACTACAACGAATCAGGAGACGACCCACATTTATTAGAAGATATACTTTTGTATATATTTAGTTAAGAAGTTATTTTAGATTTTATATATCTTCTTAGAAAAGATCCTGTTACACGAATGTGATCAAAGAAAATATAAACAGGGAGATAAAACCATGGGATATAGGTAAAAGCCATATTTGTTCGAGAGTATATATTCCGCGTACTCTTTCGATCAAATAATGATTTGAAAAATGACTTTATCGTCAATACATTATGGACAGTATCATAACCTTTATTATCCACATCAGTATATATCACCGAATTTTTAGAAACGATAAGCCGGTACCCATTCTTTCTCGCCCTTAAAGAGAAATCATTATCTGCCCCATAAT
>JAUTBQ010219338.1:0-20873 GCA_032361185.1 Lepetodrilus ovalis | reverse complement strand
TTCCCGATGACTACAAAATCTGAAAAAATTAACACATGTCGGGGAAAGATTGTTCTTTCAGAATATGTAATAACCCCAATAGTGACCATTTTTCCCTATGCAAGTATGATCTTGTCTCTTTAATCAAAATTATTTATTTATGCAATATTAAATTTGTTTCATTAGAAAAATTCTGACAATTTACAAGATCAGGCCCCAAGATTACACTTTTTTTTAAAAGTATCATTTCATGCTCAAACTCAAGTTTCATATGGAGATTTGTTAACAAAAGCTTGTATTCTGCTTATGGTCAAGTGGTGATAATGCCATAAACAGGGCCAAGAGTTGAGCATGAAATTGTACTAAGAAATGTTTCGTAATCTCTGGGCCAGGCTGTGTTTTACCACTTAATTAACATGTAGCCCTGACTATAGATCTACACACTTTTCAGTGCAGGCAAGTTTTGTCCCAGCTCGCTAGTATCGACTTCATCCTCGGACTCTGAGGCTTCACCAGACACTATCGTTCCTTGGGGAACTAAATAGCGATCTTGTACCTGAAAATATGTGTATAAATTAGTAGCTGTCAGTGTATGCGTACAGTAGTTCAGAGACTTAGACATCTATGTGCATCATATTCATTTACCGCTATCAACATGAAGAGGATAACAAAAGCAGTAAGGAGGCATATCAACTTTGTCTTTTGTCTACTTGCAGTGTTGTTTAAAAAAATACTAGTACATGTACTTATCATTATTTCACTATTGCATTTTGTATTTATCATTTATGTTATGAATCTAAAAGGTTATGAAAATATTTATGAAATGGTGAACATTTACTTATTTAACTGTTACCATGGTTACTGTTAATACCCATTTTTATCAAACTTGAAAGTAGATGTTGAACAGCTGTTGAACCACAGGTGCATGTCACACATATTGGAAACCCTCCTAATACTATACGGATAAGGCAGTTCCGGATCACGGGTATTCCGGATCAAGGTCTGCATTATTATGACTATGAGTAAGTGAAACCGTGATCCAGAAATGCATCACGAACTGTACAGGTACCGAGGGTTTCCAGTATTTGTGAGGTTCAACCTGCTGTGCTGGTATTACCAGTGGTAATGAAAAATTATGGGTTTGTTTTACAAAGTCATTTGCCCTGGTTACATTCTAGAATGAAAGACACTTGTCAGTAGGGAAACTGTCTGTTTTAAGTACGGAATCACACCCAAATAACGGTTCCAAATATTGTTTCTTATTATAGTTCGTTTGGCAGTTTTCCCTGTTGACACTTGAATTTGTACAATGTTGTATGTAGCTGAACAACACTGGACAATGTCTACGCTTTTCGTCAAGTTTTAGGTCATCAAATTGATCTGATCGACCATGATTTGCATCCTCTTTCATAATATTACCATGTCTTCGTCATCCGACTCCGATGCTTCCCCCTGCACCACTGTTTTATAACGTCCAGTCTTTTCCATTGC
This sequence comes from Lepetodrilus ovalis, assembly GCA_032361185.1. Lineage (NCBI taxonomy): Eukaryota > Metazoa > Mollusca > Gastropoda > Lepetellida > Lepetodrilidae > Lepetodrilus > Lepetodrilus ovalis. The sequence continues at coordinate 19,403 of JAUTBQ010219338.1, read as the reverse complement.
CCCTCCTCTTGTCAACAACTGCTGGCAGAGTAACCTCCCTTTAATATTCTTATTTCGTTTTAGATTCATATACGAGTACATTTAAAATATTCATTATATCTATACTATCATAGTTAAATGTGTCTAAAATACATATTTAAATATGAATAATACATAACTATAGATTGCTGATCATTTGGCTGAAGTTATATTATTAATCAGAAGAAAATCGAAATCATTGTTCGTTCTTAGAAGTTTTTATCTCGGAATATTAGTACATCCGGTTTAGAAAAGGATTTTGGTTTTGAAAAACGTTTCACACCGAATTTTTCGTTTATTTGTTAGGTGGTTAAGAGTACATCTCCAACGTATATTCCCTCAGTATTTGACATGTCTGACATATCTTCTTCGGAAGAGTATGAACGGCAAAAGAGAAAACGATACAGATCAAGATCAAACAGCCCACAGGACATTCGAGTGAGAAATGTGCAGTGTGTAGTCTAGAGACGTTCGTCACATTGTTTGCCCAAACCTGTGGGGGTGAAAATAACAACACAGTTACTACAATACTAGATAATTAGTGTCAACTAAATCGATTTAATGCAAGTCATAATACTCGTACATCGGTACACTACCATTATGCGACATTTCAAACGTAATTTTCTCGTGTGAACGAAAACTGTGTACCCTTGTAGCCTGGGTACGGTGGTTTCATACTCAGAAACGATATTTGTAACCGTAATTTGGGTGTGATTATGTACTTAAAACAGACAGTTTCCCTACTGTCAAGTGTCTTTCATTCTAGAATGTAACCAGGGCAAATGGCGATTTTGTAAGACAAACCCATATTTTTTTATAATATAAATAGCTTCAATTTTGTATGACCGCAAGTAAAATGGTTATTGTCATGTGTGGACTAGAGATCAAATTTACTGTTCCAAATGTTGTTCAAATGCATTTTTTAGTTTTCAAACACAAATCTCTAGCACGTTAATTAACTTGTCTGATTTAGCATTTCAGAGGCAACTGTAGTTCATTTATCGTATTGTTTGGAGCATACATTATTCTTTAATGTTCTTTCAGAAACAGAAGAAACACAGAAAGCACAAACGACACCATCATGAACACAGTGACAGTGGGAGCGATGGAGACAGGAGAGGTCCGCGGCGAGAAAGACACCACCACGACCACAGACACGAGAGGGGACACAGAGAAGAGAAGTACGATCCACACAAGAAAATAAAGAAGGAACCTGATGACAATCAAAGGCAGCAGAGACGAGACAGGGAGAAAAACGATGACAGACGAAGAAAAACCAGGCAGCAAAGAGACAGGGCAAACGAAAATGAGGAAGATAACTTTCAGTTCGGACAAGGTCAACATACTGGGTCAGGACAGGTTAAAAAAGAACCGAAAGACAAAGAAAAACCCAATTTCGAGGTGTCCGGGAAATTGGCCGAAGACACAAACACTTACCGAGGAGTCGTTATCAAGTACAATGAACCACCGGAAGCCAGGAAGCCACGCAAGAAATGGAGGCTGTATCCATTCAAGGGAGAGCAAGCTCTTCCTGTTCTTCATCTCCACAGACAAAGTGCATTCTTAATGGGAAGAGACAGGCGAGTAGCAGACATCCCTGTCGACCACCCCTCTTGCTCCAAACAGCATGCAGCACTTCAGTTCAGACAAGTGGAGTGCCAGAGACCAGATGGAAGGATGGGCAGAATCGTGAAGCCGTACATGATAGATCTCGGCTCCGCCAACGGAACGTTTGTAAACAACAAGCAGATAGAGTCTCAGAGATACGTGGAACTCTTAGAGAAAGACGTGTTGAAGTTTGGATTCAGCTCGCGCGAATACGTCCTTCTGCATGACAAAGCTGATACCTCTGAATTACATGACGATAGTAGCGATGAGAGCAGTTGATGTGATAGTTTCCAATTAATACTCTTTGTATTATCATTCAGGCATGGCAATTCTCTGTGGTTTCATGGAAATACGCTGATTTGTTTATCCATGGTGCGATTTACTTGCATTGGACGTTGCTTGGGGCTTAGACACTGGGCTTGTTTATCTCGGAAATAACAAGGTGTCTGTTGCCATGCCTGATTACTGGTGGCATTATGTACATAAACATTGTAATACTGTTAAATACAGACATGTGAATAAATAGGTTTTTGTCTCACATCCATATTCAATTCAACAGGGAGTTGTAAGAATGTGAATATTGGAAAATAATTCACTTCCATAATTTAATTTCAATATACCAGGTTCAGTTGATAAGTTGAGATAACTTGTTATGAGCTTCGTTAAATATTATTTATTCCTGGTAATTAAATGACTGTCACCTTGACCATTGATATTAACCAATCACACACTAGACCATGTAGACTGAGATGTATATATTCATGATCTCATGATCATAAGCACAGATTGATCATATTTCTTTTAAGTTTTCTAACAATTTTTTTGTGACGTGAAAGCACTGTCATTCATAAAAAATAATAATTTCATGATGTAATTTGATCATATATTATAACCAAAAATTAATAAATAACAATAACTTACAATTTATTATGTTTATGGCATTAAGAATCTCATCATGCTCATAAGGTTTTCAAGTTTAACGATAGCATTCTATGTACACCATAATCATGTGTAGCTGTACATGATACTAAACTGGGCGGTATGTAGTGCAGTGGTAGAATGTTTGACTTCGGAGCGAAAGGTACCGAGTTCAAATCTGCACCCGGGGGCCCGGCATCAATGTTCGCAGAAGTTACATTTCTGACACGATATTGATAGGATGCACTGTCGGTATAGTGGCACTACAGTTATCATCCTTGGTCTGTCAGTACCAGCCGGTGCTCGCAGTTTTACTGCAACATTCAGCGCTACGGATGTTGCAGGTCGTGATGTTGGTGAAAGATTCTAAAGAGCGACTATAAACCACATTACCCCAAAAAGTGATACTAAACAGCATAAGCTGTACTATCAGTAAAGCTATACCAGTGTATACAGAGCATGTAGCTTTATTATTTTCTTCAATTACAATTCCATCATATCTTGGCTAGCTTCAAAGCCTTCCATGTTAGCACAATGTATATATATTTCTGTATTCATTTCATTATTTTGTACAAAAGGAAACCGTGTGTTTATTTCCTCATGCCAATGTGGTCTTGTAATTTTCTGTTGATTGGAACATAATTATGTACATGTTATGTACCTACCAGTACAGTGTCCCCTCGAAATAACGCTGAAGTTAGGGTCCATGACATACCCCCCTCACGTTATAGTACCTTCCTTATACAATATTGCAGGGAAATAACGAAAATAAAAATGGGATCCACGTCTGACTCCGCCTTATATCCGAATCCACTGTGTATCGGACCGTGTTACTGTTATATCTAACTATCTAAGGGGGCACTGTATGTGATTTGGTAAATGTTCCTACAATTACCCATTTATCATAATGAATATTCATTTGAAAGTAGAACCTTTTACAAAAATTAATTCAGAATTGGAATCAAGAAATATTCAACAAACATGTCAAAATTGTATTCAGATATTGTACACTGTCAGTAATTTAGGTAAAGCCAATAGCGACAGTAAGTGTTATCAGGGTTATTTCCAGTGACAGACTGCCGTGAAGCCTAAGCAGACATGTAGTTGTATTAGGTTATCTTTAAAGAAAATCGGTGCAGCATTGTTTGAATATGGACTTCAATATGAAATCCAATGAAAATAAACCACTGATCTATCTGTAGACCATATTTCAATATTTTGTGAATATTATTGCATGGTTGCTATGAATGTCTGTATCATGACATTTTCATGTGACATCACAATGGGAGAGTATCGGCTGTCAGTCAATGCATGCCCATTTAAAAGTTAGACCTGTTTATTTAACCAGATTTTGAATGAATCTTGGCTGTCGCATGTCAACATACAGTCCCTATTGTCGTTCGTTGTTCAAAATTACCACTGGAAACTTAATGGCCCGAATAATTATACAAATAACAAATGTTTACAAAAAACATGAATTTATACTGGCCCTTAGGATACGGTACCTTTAGCATCGGGAGAAATGGCTGGGCCAGCGGTAATTTCGAACACTGTTGTCGCTGGACTTTATTCATGTTATTGAAATCTGGACAATATATAGTTTGATTCTGTTTGATCTTGTCTACTGATTATCAAGACCATTTGATCACGTCTGATTGTCAAGATCACTTTGTAGTTGGTGCAGCATTAACTTCTCCAAGACAACTGAGCAGCATGTTGTCTTCATCTACCGTGACTGTTTATTCTTACTGTGTAAGACATGTGTATCTGTGAATACTGTCCACAGTATGGGCACTGTATCTGTGCTAGCTGGTCAGCCCAACATTGTTTTCAAGAAATATATATATTTTCATAAAAATATGAATGTCAAGATAATTGATTTGACCAATACATGTATGTATATGTATTGTATATTGTGAAAAATAAACTGCTGAACACAGTATTTAATGTTTGTAGTTTGTTGATATGTTAAAATGTGTTAATCAATACAACATCCACTAAAATATTTCCTTTTCAAAATGCCTATCAAAATAATGTGGACGTGATATCTACGTGATATCTACCGACGTGGACGTGAACTCTACCACTAAAGGCAGGTGCGCGTTTTAATCCAGACGGAGTAGTCTTCCTTTGAAGCGGTGGCGCTGTTCTTCCTGACTACAGCTTGGCGGCACATGGCAACGCACTGACGAGGATTTCTTAACCCGTTCTAAAATTGGACATCTCATCCATAGAATAATTAGATGGCACTGATTGCTAATCAATTATCTGTTTAGCAGGGAAGCAAGAGCAGTTAACCAGGTATGATGACAACTGACATGTCTGCTGTGAATGAATATTAGGCTAGGTTGTTTAGAGGTGTGACAGTGACTGATCGAGTCACTGATAGGTGATCAACAGCCTTGATCTTGTCATAAAATTAATGATTAAATTCTGAAAATATTTTTCGAGATTCTTCAGACCAGGTCAAGTGTAGAATGGATTTCAGAATTGTATCCGAATATTTTGTAAATCACTGCTCTCCAAATCGTGGAGTAATTCCTCACCATCAACAGCTGATCAAACTATAAAGTGTTGACACAAGCATATTTGCCACTGGATAGTAAACATTACTATTTATTTTAATAATATGATTGTAATTATGACATTAGATTGATTGTGAGTCGTGTGGCTGTTATGAACTTGGTCTACACAGCAATTTGAAATTATGCGTAAGGAATTTCAAAATTCAAATAAAATAAAATGCTGTCGCAGTCTTCAGTATTTTCACATTATTTGCAGCACAAGGTCACACATGTGCAGAGCTATTAGAAGTCTAATTAGTATCCAGCCTGGTGTACCTTAATCAACAGACCTACTAATGAAAATATACGTCGGAAACAATAAAACATGAACATGACCACACTCTTCATGAAACCTAACGGATAATTCATGACTGAGTGGCCAAAACTGCAAAACTTGCATCACTTGTTATTCTGAAGTGGCTACTGTGATTTTCGGAATTCATGTTGACAAATGATGCAAGTAATGTTTTTTATAATCTTGGTTGCTCGGTCATGATAGTGTAGTCATGTTCATGTTTTATGGTTTCCAACTTATACTTTCATTGGTAGGCCTCATCAAAAATTCTGGTGATGGCTATCTATAAAAAAACCAAATGTCATTAATGGTGCAAACATTATGAATTTTATGTTTTGTCTAGGTAATACAAGACAACAAATGGTAGATTTTTAATTTGGTTTACATTAATTATTTGCAGAGATGAGAGCATGTGGAAGTCATCTCTATATGTTTTTGTACACAATCAAAACTGAATGCTAGTTACAGTTAGCCAACCTTGATCAGCAAATAATGTGAAAATATCAATAAGATTGTCTTATTATAATTGTATTTTATTATAAATAGAAAACTTTAAGTATTTCTTAACATGTAATTTACTATTCCTATGGTTTATACCACTATTTCATAATAGAGAGCAATTGCATACCTATGTGTGCTACTATTGTCTATCATCTTTTATGGATATTATATTCAGAGAGTTTGATATTTACTTTACAGCCTTTTGTTTCTCATTCTGACATTCTGTTAGGTGGTCTTCGTCGCAAATGGGTGAAAGATTCCCGCAGCGACGTTAAACTCCATATTCACTCACTCACTCACTGTTAGGTGGTCATCTATAAAATATATCACATGTGAGACATTACTAAAATACAAATCCACATACAAATAAATTGAAGAGGCATTGCTATATCATAGTCATGAACAGCGAACGAAAAAACCCCATTGACGGCATCTTGTCAAGATTGGTTCCTATCCCGATTTCTTGGTTTACTGGTTTCACTAACACTTGGTACTCCTGCAGTCAGAACTATGGCTGGGGTTGTGTGTGGGCTGGGTCCGGAGTCCCAGGGGGTGCAGTTCACAGCCCGACCGGTGCTACGGACCCGAGAGAGTATTGTCAGCAGGTCATCTTCACGTCTTGGTCGTCCTGGAATCGGTGAGTTCACTTTCTTATGTTTACTATTATATTATTATATTGTCCCCTCAATATAACGCTGAAGTTGGGATCCATAACATATCAAGAAATATGTTGATCCATTATTTTTATTTTCTGTCAACTGACCATTCATAATCTCCAATTATTATTATTTATATATTGCACCTGATTGATTGTCCAAACTATTAAATTACATTTTTTTTATTTTCGACCTCCCTAGCCAAAAATATCAGAAAAATCTGTAGTCCAATCAATCAAATAATTATGGCCGAACAAAAAAAAGTAAACTGGTGTGGCTTAGTTCATTCGCTTCATTGGATCTGGTATTTGTAAAATATATTATCTAGGTATAACCGACACCTGAAATAATACCCACTCATTGTGATAAATGTCCTATCAATTCGTGTTCATAAATGGAGTGCAACCTGTTGTGATTCAAACAAGCTGAGAAGACTTGCCATGAATGTGGAGCACTTCACTGACTCCCAACAATAGATAATAGATTATTTATTTTGGACCATAGTTATTTGATTCATTGATTTACAGATTTTTCTGTGATAATTTTGGCACAGGTGCTCGAAAATATGAACACGAGTACCAGTATATATAATTTGCTATTTTGGCCAGTTGGTCTAGTTCTATATAAAAATTGAAATAATTGGAGATTATGAATGGTAGGTTGACATAAAATAAATATAATTGATCAATATTAGTTAACTTATAGATACAGTGTCCCCTCGATATAACGCTGAATTTGGGGTCCATGACATATGCCTTATAGTATAATAGTATCTGCCTTATCCGATAGTACGGGTAAATGCCTTATATCCAAATTCGCTCTATATTGAACATCCTTATATTGGACACTGTACATGTGCACATAAATTGTTCAGATTGTTCATAATTATTTTCAAAGTATGACTTGTCAATAGCAGTAATTGTTATAAATAAGACTTTTGAACAAAAAAAACCCCAATGAAACTGCCTTTTACTTTGTAATACTGATAGCCATTGCCTGGCTGTCTTTGTTCATGTAAAATTATAGTTTATACGCTTGTTCCTTCACAATTTATTACAATAATTTTCTAAAGTCAAGTACGCTGTCCGCAGAATACAGTAAAAATTAAAAAGAATTTTTTTCCTAAGTGGAAAGAAATCTGGTCCGCGGATCCGTAAACCAGGGAATCAAATAGCTATGGCCTTGCCAACTATTCCCAATCGCCAATTTTTCTAATAACATTGATATCCGATAATGTGTAACTTTCAATAAATCAAAGGTGATACGCAGGCATGCACCAGCAAAGGCTTTATTATAAAGCAGATACACACAAATAACAATAATCAACACTATTATTTAGCACTCTCTGCAATCGAATAAGATTTATCTGGCAGTATGGCCACCAACACATAAAAGAATAAACAGTGAATTGATTTACAGTAAATATTCATGAAATAGATTGTGCTCAAGATGGTTACTGGTTGTTAAGGGATTTAATGTGGATTTAAAGTCTTGACAATGGTTTATAGCACTTGCTTGTATTGCTCCAAGTGATTGTCTGATTTGTTATCATAAAGCATTTATTTTACTTGCTGCTATTTTCTTGACAGCTGGTATTGTAATGCGTGCATGCATGTATAGCTATAAGCTAGCCTCAAGCTGACAAAGAGGATTAGTAGATTTTATAACTTATTAATACATTACGCTTGTGCTAAATAAACTATCAGCAAATGGTGTTGTATAACCTTTCACTTGATATTAATACTGCCATATTGACAGATTTGTGCCTGAAGGAACTTAATATCCTATTTTTACTTCACACATATGGAATTAAGTACCATAATACTGTAATGTAACAGGCTTATATATGCTTCATTACGTACTAGTAATAGTAGTTGGTCTATTAGAGGTTATCTGAAGTGTTTTTGTTGGCAAAGGATTGGGTTAGTAGGTCGATCATTGCTTTAATGTGGAAAGATATTTTCTTTTATGGAGTGAAATAAAATTAGATTGTTATTAAGATATTCTGGATATTCATTTATTAATATACAGTACTACAGTGTCACCTCGATATGTCCATGACATACACCCCGCCTTATAGTACCCACCTTATACGATAGTACAGGTAAATAACAAAAATAAAAATGTGATCCACGTCTGACCCCGCCTTACATCCAAATCCGCTGTGTATCAAGTTGTGTTATATCGAGGGGACATTGTACTTACAAACTGGACAATATGTTTTTAAACCTAATGTTAATTAAATACATTGATTATTGCACGTCATCCACTGTCGGGTACTGGAAGCTCTATACAGTATACATTTGATAAATTTCTAGCCATTTACATGTACACTCTACTTTTCTTTTCATGTATAAATTTGAGGGGCGGGGTGGTACCGCAGTTTTAGAAAGTTGGACTTTGGAGCCAAATGTCCCGAGTTCAAATCCCACCCCAGGGGGCCTGGCATCAATGTTCACGGAAGTTGCATTTCTGACGCGATATAGATAGGATGCACTGTCTGTAGTGTGGCAATACAGATATCATCCTTGGTTTGTCAGTACCAGCTGGTGCTCAAAGGTTTACTGCATCATTCAGTGCTATGGATGTCACAGGTTTCCTCCTACCTTAAAGTAGTGATATTAGTGGAAGATTCTAGAAAGCGACTCTCAACTCCATTTGAATCCACCACTGATACCAATTCTTCTTATCACTAGTTGGAGGTGCACCAGTTGCCACGACGATACAGGGAAATGCTGCCATGTCTAGTATTGAAGTTGAGGCGCAGATACGAGATAAAGTCAGGCTCAAGTACGACTCCATTAAACAGGTACAGACACACACACACATGCACAATTTAGCCTTTAAAACAAAAAGAGTATCAATCCTATGTGTACCAGTGGATTCCCTCACCAGGAAAACATATTATTTGCCAACAAAGTAAAGTCTCTACATAAGTCATCATACACCTAAGAATGATTGCATAGTGGCGGCCATTTTGAATTAAGCCTTTACGTACTTTTTGGCCAAAGTGGCATCGCTCAGATTGTCATTCTAGACATGTTGAAGATGTCAAAACTACTAATAAATTATTGTCGATATGCTACGACCATGTTCGGTGTCTAGCTGCTGGACTACAAGTCTTATGATGTTATAAATATTGGATGGAGCTGCAAGGTTACGAAACATTTTTGACTACAATGTCAGGTATGGAAATTAACACTAGCCCGCTAGCCCGGGCCATTTCTCCCAATGCTAAAGGTATGCTAAGGGCTAGTAGAAATTCATGTTTTTTGGTAAACATTTGCTATTTGTATCACTATTCGGGCTAGTAAGTTTTATAGGTAAGTTTCCATTGCTGCAATCTAATGCACAACTCTAAAGCAATTGCGTTGAATATGAAATCGTAGGCTGAGGGTACAGCCCAGAGACAATAAAACCTTTTTTAGTGCTATTTTGTGCTCAACAGTTTTCTTCACAAATCCTATATATCAAATTTGTGCATAAGCATGAAATCGTACTCAAAATGTTTTGTAACATTGGGGCCTTGCCCTAAGACTACAAAACATTTATTGAGTTTGATTTCATGATCAAGCTCAAATTGTGACGATCTGTGAACAAAACCTTGAGTTGAGTATGAAATCATACTGAAACTGATCTTATGGTCTCGGGGGTCCTATTCACTTATTTATTGGGATTCTGCAATTACCTTCAGCAGGAAAAGAGTTTACTATGTCAAACAAGTGTTCTTAATTGCTGTCTCAGGCGTTCCAAACCTACGACGTAGACCAGAACCTGAGTGTCACAAAGGGCGAGTTCCGTCGTGTTCTGGAGTCGTTCTGTTTACCGTTGTCTTCAGATCAGTTTGATGCTGTGCTAGCCAAGGTACGTTAACATTGTACACATATGTCTTCAAATGTTATCCTTGGCTTACCACCATATCAACTATCGGATGTATATATTGACAATAACCCATGAGTTATGAGGGATTACAGATTATCTATTCCGAGTGAAATTGATGTTGTAAGTCACAAGCTTTAGCAAGTGACTTTTATCATTAATTTAACTCGGGGGAAACAAGTAACAAGTAACAAGTAGATTATTATTTCTCTTGCCCATAATGAATTTCAATGAAGACAAGCATATTTAATAAATCAACATCGCTTCTCTTCCTTGTAAAAATGTCAAATTTACATGAGTACAATGACATCATCACAACTGTCCACACTGTGTTATGACCATGAGCAAGATTGGCCAATGGAATTACAAATTTACATAAACCAACCAATCGACAATGCTGTGTAATACACTTAGCAGACTTCACACATATGGGCAATATAAATATATATATATATATTTACTGCATCACAGCTGTTTTATATAAGTATATAATTGTACATAGATTATGAAGATATATACAATTTTAAAGTATTCTACGACATATGTAAACATTATCATATGAAGGGAAAATTATGTTATCTGTAATTATTGTAAATTAATTTGAATATGACCACATGCATGCATGCACAGACACACATGCAAACACACACACACACACACACACACACACACACACACACACACACACACACACACACACACACACACACACACACACACTGTATAATATAATGCAGAAACAAATGCAATAGAGAGATTTATATATTTGCAGATTGATCGCAACCCAAATGCAACAGTGCGGTACTGTGATTTTCTGGATAAATTTTACGGGAAAGATGGAGGTCATGGCGGCAAGGACAAAAAGCTAGCAGGACAACATAAGTAAGGAATGCTTGAATCTATAAATTATGATTAAATAATGTTATAGATGTGAATAAATTTGATACAAAATTGAATTTGAAACATCCGATGTGCAGTTTATATTAATAACATGCTCAGAGCTGTATCAAATGTTGTATACTCCCCAGGGAGTTGAGAAGGACAATGAGGAAACACTGACTCATTACCTCGGGTAATATGTAGCACTTTAAAACATATGGAATTGGCACATGTGCACATTATCATTATTGTATATGTAAAATGAAATGGGAGACAACACCATTCAGAGTATTTTGAATTTTTCAGGTTTGTCCACCAACAGCCAACACGAGAAATCAACATGGACCTTGTAGAGAAGATGATCAGAGAAAAGGTACCTTTAAATTTTCCAGCTGTGTTCAAATTAATTTCACCAGAATGCTACCAAAATAATCCATTCATGTTCTCTTTTTTAAAAAATTGTTAGAGTTAATGTTTTACATCACAGCAGGACTCTTTCACTCATTTGCAACAATTAAAACAATTACGAATATGGTAATATATACAGTGTCCCCTCGATATAACGCTGAAGTTGGGGTCCATGACATTCCCAAACCTCCCCAACCCCTGCATTATAGTACCCGCCTTATACGATATTACAGGGAAATAACGAAAATACAATTGGGATCCATGTCTGACCCCACGGTATATCCGCGGTGCATCTGACCGTGTTATATCGAGGGGACACTAATTATGAACGTTATTTCTTTCTTTTTCAGATTAATGGTAACCTGAAGGCTGTGATCAAAGCCATGCAATTATTTGACTACAACATGGACGGTAAAATACAAAGACACGAACTGCGACGAGTCCTAGAGAACTACTGCTTTAAATTCACAGATCAACAATATGACAAGTGAGTCACATCTCGTCATTTATGTAGTATTAAAATTAACATCACCATGGATAGAAATTAACTTTAAGACTTACTCACTCGAATAGTGATACAAATAACAAATGTTATGAATTTCTACTCGCCCTTAGGATACCTTTAGAATTGGGAGAAATGGCCCGGATGAGTGGCCGAGTTTTAATTTTGATCACTCCAGTGTCTCCAGGAATAGTTTCCAGACAACATTTCTAACAAATGTTTCCAGCCACAACCAATGTCTCCAGCCAATGTTTCTAGATAATGTTTCCACCCAATGTTTCTAGGCAAGGTTTCCAGCCAGTGTTTCCACTAATGTTTCCAGCTGGCCACAACCAATGTCTCCAGCCAATGTTTCCACCAATGCTTCTGCCAATGCTTCTAGACAAGGTCTGCCAATGTTTCCAGCTGGCCACAGCCAATGTTTCCACCAATGCTTCCGCCAATGCTTCTAGGCAAGGTCTCCTGCCAATGCTTCCATCTGACCACAGCCAATGTTTCCACAAATGCTTCCATCTGGCCACAGCCAATGCTTCCACCAATGCTTCCACCAATGCTTCTACTAAAGCAAGGTGTCCTGCCAATGTTTCCAGCCATACCCAATGTTTTAGTACTGGTTCTGCTTCCACAGTGTCTGAAAGCTGGGGCAGGGTTAAAGGCGTAATCCACACAGCTCTGGTATGGACTTATCCTGTATTGTAGGCAAGCATGAACAAACTATCCCTCTTAAACAAGGAAGTAATTGGTAGAGATTAAGATCGCACACCAACTGTGTAAATCAATCAAAATCAAGATCATAGACTACATCATCTGACCATTGTGTGATGTGATTCCCCGGGCCACAGTTACTGCTATAAGATAGGATGTCTTCAAAGGTCAATGGGTCATTGGAGGAAATTAGGCAATCTCACATCTTCCCACACATCAAATGAAGTGTCCAATATTACTGACTGTACAACCTAGTAAATGTTAACCTCAGAGTCGTTTGGTAAATCTTTTTAGGATTATTTCTTGCAGCGTATTTAATATCGGAAATTGGACATTTTAAGCATTCATTGGATCAAGTTTTCTACTGTGTCTTGTAAACCATTGAAATGTCAGTGTTATTCATAGTAGTGATCTCATCACAGCTTTTTTCTTAACCAGTAAGTGTATCCAGTGTGTTAGCACTCTAGCTCATTTGACTATCCTAGTACAGTGGATCTCCATTTATCCGGACTTCGGATATCCAGTTCCCTCGCTATGCACACTATTTTCCCTGGGAATCACATATCAGTCTTCCTATATGTAAAATGACTCAGAAATCTGGAAATTCAGGTATTCACACGATTTTACCGGGGATCGACTGTATATAAATTTATTTCATGTGATCATAAACTCTAACCTATCTAGTTGCTCACACAATTACTCAAGGTACTATTTATTTATTTTTTTCACATTTACAAATACAAATAATAAACCTAATAATAATACTTGCTGAATTGCTATTGTATTTTACAAAATATTATAATGAAATATATCTGTAGGACCATGGTCTACAATGTAATAACTGGTGATAACTGATATTAAACTCCAGGATTGATTAGAAGTCCTACAATACAACCTCATTAAAATCATATCAGATTTCTCCCATGAACATATCTCAACAGCCGTTTTAAAAGCTTTAATCTGAGCAAAGTACCATAGATTAAATCAGAATGACCTTTGATTCCACTATGACCCATTGAGGTAGGCCAATAACAATCAATCTACCGCACATTTTAAACCAATGAGCATCCAGTTTATATCAGAAAAGTTTTAAAGGAAAATTAGGTCTGATTTTGTGTGTTGATGAGAATTGCCAACGGTACTGTTTTTCTTCTCCCTTGTGTTGTAACTTTGGCTAATATAGTTCTATGGAACGAACTACAAATACCTTAATGACTAAGATTCTTAAGGTAAGAAGAAAAATCCATCTATTTTTAATGTGTATTTCTCTGGCAATTGGTAAGGAAATGTCAACTGAGAAACATGTGAATACTAAGCAATACCACAAATGGTTGAACTATATCCACTACTTCACATGGCATCAGCTTGGCATTAAAGTAGTTCACATGACTGCACATGTTAAACACTTTACTAACAAGTTTCAAACACGCTTCCAAGTGCAGATTTCATTTCACAAGGTTAAAAATAAAGAAGAGGCTTCAGTTATCCATGGATAGATCCTGCTCTAAGATCTAGCTGTATCAATTTTCTTCTTCAAAGTGCTGGTTGCATATTGAAGGATACAAATTGAAGAAGATGCCGTAAAGTAAATGACAAAGTATAAGACAAAGTATAAGACAAAGGTGCAAACCTGTTCAAAGAACTCCTCCATAAAGCCCCCCGTATCCACGGTAACCGCAACATCATCGGCATCGTCATCGTCGCTCTGAGCCTGAATGAAAAAAGTAAAATCTTACAATCACATTCATATCAGACACATATCATAAGTTACCAGCGTGATTTCTGGGGTGTATGGGTTTTTGCAAGCTGAAATTTTGTGTATGACGCGAGACTGAAGGTCGAAGCGTGTATGAGAAATTTCAGCTTGTAAAAACCTGTATGTCCCGGAAATCACTAGAATCGCTAGAATCGTCGCATATTTTGGATAAACACGATTATGTGCACATGCTGTCCATCGGTTAGGAAATATATTTGAAAATAAACATTTTAAAAGCTGACATGTTGTAAGTCTTGCAGACCATAGTATTATTTTCTAATCAGTATTGAACATAAAATTAATAGTTAATAAGATCACTAAAAATATGTGGCATTTAAAACAATTGAAGGGAATTCATGAAGCTATTAGTCAGGGTATCCTTTCAGGAAGCTCTCTTATCCACTAAGAGACCATAGCGCTCACTTTGCCGATAGCCAATGCACTGCTAAGAGAGCACTATGGTCTCTTAGTAGATAAGAGAGCTTTGTGAAAGGATACACAGAAGAATGCATCATCACAGTGATGGTATTAATAATTTCTGATGCAAAATGTCCATTTGTATTATGTATTCTCAACGGATTGGATATTAATTATCAACTTTTCTATCCCATATTGTTCATTATCAGTCAGGAATATGACCAAGATGAACTATACGAAGAAACATGAGACTGTCTAGAATAAATCATCACATATCATAATAGTGTCGAAAGACGATGACAAAGCCAAACATGCAGTGCTGATAATGTTGCTCTAGCAACCGCTTAATAATACATGTAATGTTGTGAAGTAACAAATTGATAAAGTTGTTCAAGTGTCAACAACTTCAAGCTTTGCAGCATTGTGGATCATTATCCTAAAAACGGGTTTAACATGTTCTGAATAGAAACCTTTAGTTTTCTTAAAGTTCAACTTCAAACATGAGAATTCTTGTGTCTTATAAATGTGATATTATACATGCATTTTTTAGCCTACAATTCAACAAAGGCAAACCTGACAAATGACATGATCAGATCAATAAAATCATGATGTAAATTCAGTACTACAGAGCAATTATCGCTCGCGACTTGAACATGTTAAAACTAAAAGTCTCAAACAACAGAACATTAACATGGATATTACTTTGTTGAAAATAGTGAAAAAGATTTACATGTGACACTCACTGACAGCTTGATGCTGACAGTATTGTTCTCAACAAGACTACCGCTGTCAACGACACTGTCATGCTGTGTCATGCCGTGTCAAGCTGACCTGTAAGGTGACGTGCAAATTGTCAAAGATGACACCTGGCCAGATGAGCGAATGGTGTCATAACACTGGCACTGTGTCAGTCAGACGTCCGTCCACTGGTGTGACACAATTGCGTGACACACTGGAGTGACACTGGAGTGACACACTCTTACACTGACATGTTTGTGTACCGTCAGACAGATATTCGCTGTGAAAAGATATCACATACAGCGATCGAAACTTACTCTAAAGGCATAATATCACAGATATTTATGGTTGTTTTGGACTGGTTCTTGTCGTCGCCTATAGGTGCAATATTTCTGCTGCGACATGCAGTGGTTGAAATTACCGTTGGAAACTTACTGGCCCGAATAATGATACAAATAATAAATGTTTACAAAAAAGCATGAATTTCTACTGGCCCTTAGGATACCTTTATCATTGGGTCAGCGGTAATTTCGAACACTGGAGACATGAAACAATAATTCAATCAAAGCTGTAAACATGGTAAAGTACTGGTACATTCACTTTATACATAAAATTATGTTTATACTTCCAAAAATCTTTTTGCTTCATAATATTAATTGCAAAGGGACATTTAACTCAAAGTGATATCAATATACGTTTTCTACGAATTCAAAGTGACATGACTAGCTTTTCTTAGAATTCCTTCATATGTCAGTTGATGCATCAAAGACAAGATAATTAATGTTCCGTAACATTTGTTCATATAAAATATGAAATTTGTGATAAATATCAAGTGTTGGGAAATGAGTATCAGTAAATAACAACTTTGGAGTGGACAAATCCAACGCAAGTAGTCTCAAATAGAAATGTTTTTATCCATTATTTAGGTCAACCATCTGTGATAGTATGCCTTTAACGCTCTCCCTGCTGGATTAGACACAGACACTGCTCTTTAGGGCATCTCTGGTTGCCTGCAGCAGGGAGAGGGTTAAAACGTACTAGCACAAATGGTAATACAAATAACAAATTACATGAATTTCTACTAGTCCTTAGGATACCTTGGAACAATTTGTCACAAACGGCCCGGGCTAACGGGTTAGTATTAATTACGATCGCTGCACATGGCTGTGATGCATTCTCAAACTTACATGCACATTTGCTTATGTGACGCTGTCAGATGGATATTCCCACCTGCGTATTGTTTCTCAAAGCTTTCATGTCTCCTACGCGACCATAAGCACTCTGTAGTGATCTCTAATACATGGCGCTCGTGCACTTACGAGAGCGCTATGGTCTCATAGTGGATACAAAAGCTTCGACAAACGATACCCATGTGACATAGATTTTACTCGTTGATGATTCAAGGATTACCGGAACATGAGAATGCTGATGTTACATGAACTGGTTGTTGTTGTTGAGTGGTCAAGCCTGTATTTCATGAAATAGGCATACTTTCTGGGTTAAAGCATACACCATACTACAGCTAGCAATGTCACAATCATCAATTTACTCTTGCACTATTTACTGATATATGGGTATGACCCTTTCAGCATACCGGTAAGTGACAATTACCCAAGCTGGGCCATTTCTCCCAATGCTAAGGGCAAGTAGAAATTAATAACATTTGTAAATTGTATCACTATTTGGGCGAGTATGTTTTAAAGTTAGTTTCTATTGCTGCTCTAATAATTTGAACACCTAAATTAATTGCTGAAAATGAAAAGAATTCCGACCATAAGAATATGACCCTGACCAAATTAAAAAGAAATATTAATAATTTGAAGGCAGGATCTCTTTTGCGCCGTCCTTCAGCTAGAGACGCTCGTAGACTCACCTATAAACAAGCAAAGTCAGCCGTTTATAAGCAGTCTCGACAATGGCGTAAATATCGTTCTAAATTAGCTAAAAATACCGTTCCACAAAAGCAAGTAAAATCAAGCGGCAAAGGCGCTTCGGGCGCATTATCAGCGCCTAAAAATACTCAAGCACGCATTGAGGTTGTTGGAAGCTCGTCATCTGTTGATAGTAATAACCTATCCGCTAGTGGCTCGGCTAAAGTTGGGCAATTAGAGCGAGAGTTAATTCAGGCTAAAGAATCATTGGCAGCAAAAGCTAATGCAAATATAGAATTAAAATCACGGGTTTCAGAACTAGAGTCATTACTGCGCAAGAAAAATCGTTTAATTACCTTAAAGAACGAACAACTAGCAGAACTACAGGCGAAATTAGGAATGCCTGCTACAACAAATGCAGCAAATAATACTGCTGATGAAGGCTCTGACATTGGTCAGCAGGTTAAAAATTCAGCCACTGAAGGCGAAGGCACAATTGTTCGTAGCGGAGAAGAGCCCGTTGAAGGCACAACTCAGCAGACAGATCCTGCAACAACACCAGCGACAGATGACCCTCAGCAGCTAGCTGTTGTTGATGGTAGTACAGATATTCCTTCTATTTTTGAGCAAGAGCCTGAAAATACTCTTTCTGAAACACCACTGCAAACCCCCGAAGGGCAGGCAGATAATGGAGATGAAACAGTAGTTGGTTCATCACAAAATACTGATACGAATGTCACCAAAAATGAAGGTGGAGTGCTTGATTTATTAAGCTCACCTCTTGTTATGGGGCTTGGTGGCGGTTCTTTACTTGCATTGCTATTAGGATGGCTTCTAATGCGCCGCAAAGGAAACTCAGGAGATTCTGCAGAATACAGTTCTATAGATTTTGATGATCCTGAATTTGCACCTGGCTCAAGTTCTAAAGAAGAGTCAAAAGTAGAAAAAACTGATTCAGATGATGCTTTCGCTGGTCTTGAAGGTGATTTTGATGATCTTGACTTTGGTGATACCACAGAAACAAGCGTCAAAGATAATAAAAGTACTTCACCTGCTATTGATACCAATGATGATATTTTACAAGAAGCAGATGTGTATATTGTCTATGGTTTGCATGATCAGGCTGAAGTTGAGCTTAAAAAGGCAATTGAAAAACAACCAGATAATTTACATTATCACGCCAAATTATTAGAGAACTACCAAGCATCATCTAATGTTGAATCTTTTGATAAGCAAGCAGAAATCTTTTCAAAGCTTTCTGATGATGCTGATGGCAATAAAGCTAAATTATGGGAAAAAATTACTGGATGGGCGCAAGAAATAAAGTCTGAAAATGCTTTATTTAATAACTCATCCAAAGCTTCAAGCATAGCGGGTGTGGCTGCCGCAGCAGTTGCTGGTGGCGTTGCTGTGACAGCAGGTAAAGCATTTGCGACTGATACATCAGATAATCAAAGCGACATGAATGATCTTGGTGTTAAATCTGAAGATTATATTAATAATGTTGATGATCTTGATTTAACAAATACTTCTCAGGCTGATGATTTAGAGTTAAATGATCTAGGCTTTGATGCGGATGATGATATGAACTTCGACGCATCTGATTTAGATTTGTCGAATGAAAATGATTTTAGTGCTGATGATCTTGATCTAGAGGACATCCTTGGTGATAGTGATGATGACCTACA
>JAUTBQ010219227.1:0-20889 GCA_032361185.1 Lepetodrilus ovalis | reverse complement strand
ATCACCTTCACTCCACGTTAGCGGGTAGCATGGAATTCCCCACAGTGTGGATCGACGAAGGGGATTTTGGCGATATAAAATTGATGACTATCACAAATGAATGTAGTTTACATTCATTACTCAAATATAGTGCTACGTGCTCATGTGATTGTATGCCTTTAAAGTTCGGAACGGGTTTTTTTGTCCACCCGATATATTCCCCGTCGTAAAAGGAAATCTTGCTCGCTTCCGGTGGATACGTCTGACATGACGAAAACAAAAGACTCCAAGGAAAACGTGTTCAAAAATTTATTATATATCTGTGCTTAAATAATTTATCAGACGCACGAATGGACGGACGGACAGGAGAACAAATCACTCATCAATAAATAACAGGGTTTCAGGTCGGGGGTGTTTGTGTATAATATATATTTAAAGCAGTTCATCGTTAATATTATACACATACAGGCATTGAATGTTCACAGAGACTTCACACCAACTGTGACGTTCCTTCAGAAGTTGACATACGACATATCACATCTAAGTATGCGGTGTGTATGTATAAGGCGTGTTCTTGAATTTAAATACAACGATAACGGTTAAAGCCATTGTTTGCATATACATGACTTCTCTTGCATGGGTCCCATGCTTATCTCGATATAATGTAATTAATGTGAACATAACTTTCGTATTGTTAATTTTGCAATGGATTTATGCAAATGTGTACATATTTACTTCATCACGAATATTTTTTTTTAATTCTCGCTGTAGGCGATTAACATATTTATTGATATAATTCTATACAAAACCTGTTCCGAGCAAAAGGTTCCGCACACATTTTGACTTCATTGCTTTCATGTATCGAATTTGGGGATTCTTTCCCAAATAATTGAAATAATTCTGTACAAAACATGTTTCAACCCAGTGGCGAATAACGGAATAAACTCTCAAACCAAGCCAATATTATATAAATAACTGACAATAACAAGACATGTACAAATAAAATGTGTGGCACGAACACGTATATAACATGAATAATACTGAAATAGGCGGATATCGTATATCTGATAACAATATCAGATCAAAATTTGACAAATGTGTTGATGTTGGTCAGCGCATATTAGGTCAAGTCAATCAAAAACAATAACAATCCATTAAAAAAAAAATTGGAAAAAATAGTGCACATTATTTGCAATTGTGAATTACCACGCATCATCACATCTTCTAAACACAGACCATTATGCCTACTTAACAAAATTAATGACGTTAAGTAGGTATAATTAGTTTGTGTTTCGAGGATGGCATCACCATGCATTGTTGCTCAATTTATGAATCTTGAGCCTTCTGAAATAAGGGCAGGGTATCTTTAACCCTCTCCCTGCTTCAGGCAACCGGAGATGCCCTAAACAATTCAGCAGGGAGAGGGTTAATACAACTCTCACAAAACTTCAGCCAGATAACAAGCAGCTGAACACTGTCATAAATATGCATAAAACACTCATAACATCCTTCAAACACAGCCCCGGCAGTTCTTTGACATACGCTACCAAGTCTGAGTATCAGGATGCATACAAAATAGGATGCATACAAAATAGGATGCATTCAAAGTAGGACGCATATAAAATAGGATTTACTTATCATGACTTTCAAAAATATAAGTTGGACGGATACTGATGACTTCTATTATAACATACCAACTGGAATATGTTAGTTAACGTCACTCTTTAAAACATTTAGGAAATGCATATACTATTATAAAAACATTTATCGTACTCTCATAAAACGCACAGCACATGTATACGGAGTTATTGTGCATTTATCTACTCTACATGTTTCGGGGATATATTGTATATACTCAACACAATTAATTAAGGGCCAATAGCCGTAACTGACATACATTTAGCTTCATATTACTTTAACAGGAATTACCAAAAGTCTACAGGCTCCAGGAACTCTTGAAGAACTTGCAGAGGTATTGGAAGAAGAATGGCACCAGATTCCTCAAACTGAGTTCCAAAATTTGATAGAAAGCATTTTGTTAAATAAATGTCAGGTGTACTGAATTTGACACGATGTTTTCCAGCAATGCATACATGCATTTGCTTAAATTATTTCCAATTTACTGGAATTATTACAGATTGAGAGTTTATGATATATAAATAGTTGCATGGCGCAAAAGCTCGGCGTAACGCTGTTCGTGTGAGTCTGAGTAAACCGAAAACATTTCAGTGGGTAGAGGAAGAAAGCATAGTGATGAAATGCCTGTTTGAACAACGATATTTGTATACGAGGTTTGACATATGTGCATGAAATGTATTAATGAACATGGTCAAACCAAATAGTTCATGCTGATATGAGTGTTTTGGCCTAATATCTATTCTCTAATATATGCCACCCACTAACCACTATAATATATACATGTACCGGGTTCATTTCTGAGCATTCAGTATAATACACACTTCTGAAATCACATAACCTCTATTATCCAATTAACATAATATGCATTCCTTTTTTGATTGACTTCGTTGTATATTTGAATACTGCAATAGCTACATACATGTATTTCAATATTAAAGAAACCTTTCCTAAGCTGAACTGACAACAGATTTAAAACTACGGTAGTTCATTTCTAACTGACTTGGACTGTATTATTCAAGGTATCGTTTCTCTGGCATGTCCTTTATGAGACCATAGCGCTCTCGTGGGCACGATCGCCATGTATAACAAATCGCTACGACAGTGCTTATGGTATCGTTATAGTAGATACGAGAGCTTCGAGAAACGATACCTTGGTACATTCTCATCCTGCAATGGGCAAAGAGTCCACACAAATACATTTCATATAGGGCTTCAATGGGTATCTAAAATTGAATTATTTTACGTTTCTGTACCCATTGTCATTTCTGTGGGTATGTGAACGAAATATGTCGTACTATTGTCGCGCGTACTGTAGGTATCGTTTCTCGAAGTTCTCGTATCCACTAAGAGCCCATAGCGCTCTCGTAAGTGCACAAACGCCATGTATTGAGAGCTCGCTACGGCAGTATTTATAGTCTCGTAGTAGATAAGAGTGCCTAAATCAGTCCGTGCGCCATGCGTTAACTATAGCAGGAAATGACGTGTGTCTTAATTTCCATATACGGACTACACGTCCGACCCTTTCGTGAAACGCAGGCCATAGTTTCATAGAATTCTCCTATTTACTACGAGACCATAGCGCTCTTGTAGCGATCTCTTATACATGGCGATCGGGCACTTACGAAAGTACTATGGTCTAATAGTGGATACGAGAGCTTCTCGCAATGCTACCCTTGACCGGATACAAATACCTTGAATTCAAAGACGACCTTCCCAGCCGGCTCATCGCGGCATACGATGTCGATATGATATCGAAAATACGTTGATTTTACATCACGACATAAAACCAACGTATTTTCGACATCGTATCGACATCGTATGTGCCGGCTGGGATACAATACTTTATCATTCTAAATAACAGTGATGCTACAAACTTAGACCAAATATATATGGACACCGCGTCTATACTGGCAAGTTGCAAGATACTAGAACACCGCAAGGAACTGTTTTAGTTCGATTCCACTACATGAATCCAGGTGGTCGACGAGCTTACGCGGACTCCAATGGTTCTACCAATAGACTGTTTTCGTTATCTGCTATATACACAGAGCAAGTACTTAGGAACATAGATGACGTTGCGATGGCTTCAGCTTGACTGTAAATGAGGTCGCGAGCTCGAGAGCTGTCCCGTTAATCCGACTGATGATACTCCAAATTGGAGAATGCATCATCCTGTGAAATCCTTTAAACATTCTTAATCCTTTAGGATTGCTGTTGCTGTATGTCAAGATGTTGCTGTATGTCAAGAGTGTCATGATCACATCCACACGGCTAATAAAACCCGGATCACAGCAAATAACAGGTTAGGTGTCACGTTCCAGGATCCTAACAAAATCCTATCATTGTAGGACTCATAACATTTCTTGTTGCTGTGGATGGAACTTGACTTATTCACATGGATCCTTGCTTTGCCCCCCAAAACATCTGAGTACGATTTCATGATCAAGCTCAGATTTTATATGAGGATTTGTGAACAAAACTTTCAGTTGAGCGTGAAATCGTACTCAGAAATATTTCCTAATCTCGAGGCCTGCCTTCCGTAGTGGATGTAACATTGATGGAATTTGAATTATTCTAACACGACAACACATTGGCTTTTACGACCGTTCGTCTCTGTAGTCTTATTTTAACACAACACATTGCTTTTTTATTACAACAGTTCGTCTCTGTAGTCTATCCTATACTGCAAGGCGGGAATGTCCACATCCTCCTCGAGGTCGTGCACAAGTAGCGTGAAGTAGTACGTCCCTTCTTGAGGCAGGTTCACGTGGAACGTCTCCGCGTTGTCCATGGTCCGTATCTCCTGGTCTATGTGGTACATCAACACGTCCGAATCCTGCGGCGGTCCGGGACCCAAATACTGCAACGTCGGGGTCACGGCCACGTTCTGCAGTAGCACCGTCACGCTAAGCTTGCCGTCGTAAGTCCTCATCACCGCCTTCATGCTCAGGGGCCGGATGTTGAAGGCGAACATTGCCGGCCACGTCTTGAGCGTTCCTTCGAAGTCCGCCATGGTGATGGTCTGTGCCATCCGCAGCCATTTTGAATCGTTCGGGAAGTGGGACAATCTGAACTCGTCGGGTGGGGCCAGGAAGAAGTGTTCCACGAAGTATTTGTATGGCTGGGATCCGTATTGAACGTCCAGGAGCCTGTACTGGTCGTCGAGGACGATTGCGTTCCACACGTGGCGACATGCCGGAGTGCTCGCTGGGTCTCCGGGGAGATAATCTCGGTGCTTTGCAACTCCTTCAACTAACTCGCACTTCAGACCAGCACACCTGTAGCGCAACGAGGAAAACAATATTTATCAAATTGAATTTTCTTTATGTATCTCTGAGAGTAAATATTTTTTAAAGCTATACTGTAATTTATAAAAAGGTCACACCTGCAAGGTGTTGACAAATATTAACCATAGTTGGAGAATTGAACCATAAAGTAAAATCGCGTTGAAATATCGTAAAAGTAAAAAGGAATTATTCCTTTTAATCTTAAGGTTCTTCTCAGTATAGCCTACCATATATCCATAGTATCGCGTATTCAGCGAGCCTATGCTTAAGAGCAGAGCATGTGGTATTCATACTTACAGATATAGATATAAAAAACGGCAATTTTTTGGAATGCCTCTTTAAATAACGCTGTATTACGTACCTGGCCATTTCCTGGTAGAGACTAGCATAGGTCAGTTTCTTCTCATACAGCTGTTTCATCTTTCCGGTAGGGGAGCTTACTCTCAGGGACGTCTTGCTGTAGTACTCCAAACTCTGGTGCGCCAGCCACCGATAGAGGGCGTGCGCCTTCATGTGAGGCGTGTCGCAGTCACGTGTTACAGCAGCCACTAAACTCTTGATCGTGTCATGCTTCTCTGTACGAACCTGAAAAAAATATGGAAACTTAATGAAGGCCAATCATTCTGGTTCTAGTTATAAAGATGTTCCATAGCATGATGCTAATACCAGACGTCAACAAGAACGTTAATTATATATGCTTGGATATCAGGTAATGCTCCCAATCATGATAGGGCCAGAAGATAATTTGTAGAGCAGCTTTCTAAGAAAGTTCAAAACTCTGCTTAAGGAATCTGGCATCATTCTTCTTCCAATGCGTCTGCAAGTAGTTGAAGACTATCTGGAACCTGTTGTTTAGAAATTCTTTGGTGTTAGAATAATCCAAAACTTAAAATGTCTAAAAAGGCTACTGGACCTGAGTTAAATTGTTTGGGTAAATCATTTGGTACGAAACGTTGATAATCATATAGAACAAGACCGTTACGATTAGCCGACTGCCCCGGTAAATTATCCATAGGCGGCCAAGTGAAATAGTAGCCCAGACTAGCAACACCTTTACCTACAGAGCAAGTAGATTTATGCTAATGTTATACCCTTACTACGACAATGTACGAATGATCATATAATATCTGACACTAAGCTTGAATGGATATATTTCACGATATCGTTTCGACATCATATACATTCCAAATCTAGTATAAAGGCTTATGCAGTTATATACACCCTCTTATAAAAGCATAACGAAATTCGATGCCCAGAGAATAAGAAAACGAAGTTTACACAGACACCCAAACCGACACTTCGCACACTAGCATAAATCGTCGCACTTGCATTTCTCCTAGCAACATCGCACAAGAAATTTAATGTCCTCCCTCAAGGAATGAGTCAGCAGTCTGCACGACACTTGATCATAAACTGCAGTTTTATATAGAAGACCGTTAACTTCTGTTTTGCGTCACTTTGGAGATATTTATTACCGCCACCATCCCCACTTCTTACCTATATACCCACTCTAACAACCCTAAACCACCCGCAAGCCAGATACTCTACATACAAGTACCCTCCCCCCAACCCCACAGACAGACAGACAGGCAGACAGATGGACACACGCACGCACACACACGGTTGATCCTAGAGTAGTGCCTACGGGAAGACCTCGTCCATTGTCTAGAGAGATCAGGGGACCTATTCTCGAAACGTTCGTACGATCGTACGACAATCTTAAGGATATCTATAGCACGTGCAATAGGCTAAGCAGATCATACGAACGTATCGAGAATAGGCCCTGATACTGCCGTTTTCTAGTGTTTCTCTCGTCACACTCACCTTCAAAATGGCGTCCAGAAGCTGTAACGACGAGGAGATCCAGGACGAGTCCAGTGAAGCCGTGTCGATGTCGTGGTCGCGACTCCGTTCAGAGCTGGAGTAGCTGCCTGACGATGACGTCACGACGACCCCGCTGTCAGGTCGCACCTTGGGTCTCTGCCTCACGTCCATCTGAGAAAGAAAAACAAACACTTGACATCATGGCGGATACTATAGTATACGATTCTAGTAATGTTTGCTTCGCTATGCAATTGTAACCTCAGACTAATGATTGCATATGGGTCCGCTATGCAATAATAAGCCCATTACAATTGCATATAGGTCCGCTGATGGCCAATGGTAATTAAATAATCGCTACTTTAACAAAACATGCAAATAAAAAAAAGTAATACGTATCAACGGCATGGTATCCTAATATCGTTCATAATAGTTTACAACTATTGTCTTGGCTTCGTCATGCGGCACAAATCAAGCCAATGTCGCATCTTGCCACAAATTGCAAATTCAATTGACGTTTTCTTGATAGTTATGGCTCGTATTTTCGTATTTGTTTACAAGAAGATATACTCCACATAAACATTATTGCTTTGGGTTATATACAATATATTTCTGGATTCCTTGTACGTTGCGTATCAATCGGCCCCATACCTGATACACTAGGTAGCTAGCTTTCTCTTCATGAAACGAATGCCCGACACAACAGTCGTGTGCGACTATAAACAACAGTCGTGTGTGACTACAAGACACCAAGTGACAACATGTCTCGAGTACTGAAGATTATATCTATCAATAAGTAATAATCCTGTTCGAACAATATCGAGTAATGCGTGGGGCATTCACATATCTAGGCCTACTTGATGCGCGGGCGGACGAAGACCAAGGTATATACGTGTTCTTCGTCAGGAAATCCGACACGATTTCGTCAGCATGCGACAAAACATCCAAACTGACGTTGAAACGTTAATCTCGAGAATAGGCTCACATTCTCGGAGCCGGTACAGTCATCAGATATCCCCTGTCGTGTGTTGACGATATTTTTACTGACTGACAACAAGTCGATTCTAAGTCTGTTAACACCCAGCCACCTGTATCCTGACTGTGACACAGATACCAAGTCACGGCCAGGTCACCTCGGACAGCCACCCCGTCGGTGCAATGACCAGCGTCTACCTATACCATTAAGTTAGTACAGGTGCCGCGCATGTTCTTCGCTCGTTGGCTACGTATATCTGTTTCCATCCATTAATCACCTGTCGTGAAGGGTAAATGTGTTTGTTCGATTTGTAAATGATAGACTGTGGTCGTTTTATTTCTCGTTTAGAAACTTATGGACATGGTTTGGTGGTTTAGAAGTAACTGTCGGTCGTTCTGTTCTTGAAGGCGTGTAGACAACGTAAAGCCGTAATACAGGCATGGGGGTAGTAACGGGGCGGAAATGTTTATCTTTGTGTATGCATCTAGTATCTGTATTCCGATACATGAGTGAAATAAACACACACTTATGTAGGTATACATACCCACACACACACGCACTCATACACACGCACTCAGAGAGAGAGAGAGAGAGAGAGAGAGAGAGAGAGAGAGAGAAAGAGAGAGAGAGAGAGAAAGAGAGGGAGAGAGAGAGAGAGAGAGACCCCCCATCCTCACCACACGCGCGCGCGTACACACACACACACACACACACACACACAACACTAACTACACTACACCAAAGACCGCTACTCAACTAGTGCACATCTCTCATTTACCTATCGACCTACCTATCTATCTATTTCTATGTCTCTCTACATGGCCCCACATGTCACCGGCGTCAATAACACTGCAAGTATGCACAACACCACACTTAATACAGATCGCGGTCGTAAATCAAAAGCCAAAACAGATAGTACTCACGGACGTTTCCTGCAAAGGTATTCAACCAGCATTCGTGATGATTTTTACTTAACGCGCTATAACCGTGATACGCGTGATAACCAGGAATTCCAATTTGCCTCGTGTGATACCAGCTCATTTTGATCATTATCTGGCAACAAAGGGCACACTAGAGGTCTTCTCGGTTCTACCAAGCTTCGACCAGCCGCGTACCGAGCAGGTTCGCCTTCAACCCCGGAGACTAAGTTCATTCTAATCCAATAAAGCTACGGTTCTTTGTGCGACAGATAATGAGATTTCCTGCGAATAAACCGCCGCGTTGTTGATGCCAGTGTCGTGAAGCCATAGACACTTAAGATCTATTATGACTGGAAATGACAACGGCTAGAGGTCCGAATCGTGGTATCTGTCAATGCATTGCGCCCCTTTGTAGTTTGCCGACGTCACTCAAGTTGGAAATCGACAGGAAAAATGGTAGGCATATACTCAACGGTGCTTATCGGGTTATGGAGACGTGGATATGAAAATACAATTGTATTTCTTGGTGGTATTTGCCGTGGATTGCGGGGTACCTGGTATTTATCTATAAGACTAGGTGGTGTAACTAACTAACTATGATATGTGATAAATCAGAGACAGACTTTATCGAGCTAATATACATGCGTCATTTGGCATGCAATACAAGACTTTAATGCCACTATTAATATGGTATGCATCAAACCTGTTCAGTAGTGCGTGGAATGTGAAGAAAACTAATCACGTTGATAGAGTTATGTGACGTGCATATCCCATTGTAGTGGTCCTGTGCGCAAGGTATCCATTAAGTCTAAAGACTTTACAGTTATTGACACTGTTCTTGATTGGATAAATCAATTTAGCTGATAACATGTACAACCTCTAACTTTTATTCTGCAAGATCTAGCAATACCGGTATTGTCACGTATTCCGACGTGACATCGAACAAGACAAAATAACAGTCAGAAGGCTGGTCTTACGTATTTGAAATAATTCTGATCATAATACTATTGTTATATGCTGTCCCCGAGTACGCATTAAAATCAAGGTCTTTGTAGTTACATGTCTACAAGATTCCATTGATTATGACCCGTAGAATATGTTTATTCTTTTCTTTTTATTATGTACACATATCATTAAAAAACAAACGATTGTGTTCAAAATTACAATAAAATGGTGATCACATTTTGTTTTAATTCCAATTCCATTATCTAAAAACCGTTTTCACAATTGGAGTAACTAAATTCGAGGCCAAAATACTACATGTATTTCTAAAAGTGCATTCAAATAAACATTAAATTGTTCAAGATATTTTGTGAATTGTGTTAAATATACAGGTATGCATACATGAACCACAACCATACCAAAGATAACAAGATTTGCAACCATGACGCAACTCGGAAGCCAATGTTGTGGGGACATTCACAAATCAATTTCAAACAGAGAACGGAACATGTCTATGAATACAGAAAACATGTCACGGGCGTATTTGATTGACGTACCTCCACCAGTTTCGTCTGAATGAGACTCGTACTCGCCAGACTCTTGTCCGTGGAAGGTCGCGATGACCTAATACTACTTCCGGCGCTGCACATTGCCATCGAGTGACCATTGGGGCGTCGGGACTGGTCATCAAAATAATAATAAATATTTGGCTAGATTGTTTAAAGGTCGGATGTTACAATTGCTTGTCAAATGATGCTTGGTTAGAGTATTCAAAGGCTGGAAATTTCAACTGATTTGGCAAATAATATTGAGCTAATGTCGAAACTGTAACTGGATGTCGGGCTAGATTGTTAAAAGGTTGGATGTTTCAAGTGTGTGTGTGTGTGTGTGTATGCGTATGCGTGTGTGTGTGTGTGTGAGAGAGAGAGAGAGGGGGGGAGTGAGAGGAGAGAGGGAGAGAGAGAAAGAGTGTGTGTGTGTATGTGTGTGCGTGCGTGCGTGTGTGTGTCTGTGTGCGCGCTCGCGCGTCTGTAAGTCAATGTAAACACTTGGGACACATTTTACTCAAACTGGCAATTACTACAGACATAAATCACAAGCAGCTTAATATGGTGCATCTCTGCTTGCTTTTGAACAGCAGCAAAAAGGTTAAACATGTCAGTACATGCATCAGAATTGTTATTCAATACCATCATTACTTCCCACATTATCTATCACATTTAACGCTATTAATTAAATTATCGAGCGGCATCGCCTTACCTGGACGTCTGCGTTGACAATGTTGACGCCTCTACCACGTGCTGCTGGTGTTGACGCTGTCAGGCAGTTTTCAATGGTGTTCCTCAGATCGCTGTTGGTTATGTCCCCTTTCCTCGCCTTGTCGACCAACGCTTTACACAGTTCTATATTTGCTTCCCTAACGCCCTGGAACATGATGCATGTAGAATGTCAGTTGTGTGATCATGGTCACCTCGGAATCAGCGTGTAGCCGAACAACAAACTCGTTCATGCTGAGTGAATGCTCACATATTGATTCAAATGTTTTGAAAACACATGACAGATATTAATAAAGATTAAACTTGTTATTGAGTTGAACCGTGAGTTAACGACATAAATGTCTAAGTTGATCTCAAATCGATGACTTAGACGCCAACGGTATAGATTTTTAATGTATTCTAATTATTTATGTATATTTATCGTATATTAAACTGACACATTTGTAAATAATTAATAGTTATGTTCCATACAGACACTGCCACCATTTTAATTACTGCATGGATATTACGTATTTGGATGACTGTATTGTTTGATATAACTACTATAATGTTATGGAACCAATGTTATGCCAATCCATACTTCACTACCAAAAGAGTGGCCGGTTTTGTTGGACATGTAGGTGTTGAAGAACAGGCGACACAATCGTAAATCACAGGCATACACAGTTTACATTAGCTTATTCCATATAACATGGACAAGTATCTTGCAGCAGAATAAAAATCACGAAATTCATGCCTCGATTTATCGAAACAAACTTGAGTTTGTCATTTTGCTCAGCTGAGATTTCTCCCATTGACTATGCTGTAACTTGAGTAAAAACCCTACAGCACCGAGTCAATGGAAGAAATCTCAGCTGAGGAAAGTCTCAAACTCAAGTTTATTTCGAGAAACCGGTGCGAGGTGTTACCTTGCCAGTTTATAATTAGTATAGCGTAGATTCATAATCCAGGAACATTCAGTATCTCCCGATAAGACAAAACATGTTCAGCTCAATTGGATGGATATTAATGTTATGGTTTAGAAACATTTCAAAGGATTTGCTGACTGTTGTATATGAACATCACCGTTGGGTAAGCCGGGAATCAATGTTGAATACAATTGGCTGTAGGTGATACATCATGCATTGACATACACGATCAACGCTTTCTGAGATGGTAATTCAAATAAAGATACTTCTTCATAATCATTTGATTTATGTTTTGTTTTTTATTTTGTATTGATTTTTTTATTATTATTATAATGTCTTCATGAATATGTAAAGGAAGCATAATGAAGTAATGGCAAGGAAGATACAATTACATAAATCATACATGTGCAATATCCGGGACTGCCTTCACCTCTGAATTAACGACAATATAGAAGCTATATATTACATTATACAGTCTGTTCGAATCTACATCTTCATTCAAATCCAATTCTGACAGCCACTCTATTAAATATACAACCTCTCCGTGGGGTATATACCTCTGATCGAGCATTGCATTAGTCAACGACACCACTTCCAACAATTAGTGACACCCCTCTTCAGCTGTCAATGATAGGGTATATTGGTCGTGACCAAGCCTTAAGATTGCAAGCGGCCGTGACGTAGTGAATCCTAGAGATGTGTCTGATGTTTAAAGCTTTGAGTGAGACATGAGTGTTTGAAGTACGCAACAATGTGACATTAGCTCGAGCTCGTGGGTGGGTGCAAGTAAAACGGGGCAGGGTCCCCCAAATACATGCCGCTTCGTGTGAGTTGTCTAGGTAGGTACATGTGGGATATACGTGTATACGGTTTTTAACATCACTGAAATGTTTTTATACTGTTGACAGAAAGGAAATTGTAATAGACGGGTTATGGTACAGATATTAAATACATATATGACTATAATTGGGGGCATGTTGGTCATCCTTTCATATGAATCAGTACTGTTATGTGTGTATCACATGACACGTGTGCTAGATAATGGAAAGCTAACGTACTTGTATCAGCTTAATAAACACATTGGTATTATTACAACTGATATGACATACGTGTATATGCATATAACATGTTCATTTTTGGCTGTCCTGAGTTGAATGGCTCGAATTGGCTATGCTCTCAAGACAGAATGTCATGTTCTAAATACAAATGCCTACCTTTTCAGAACTAAGCCTTATCTTTATTGAGAGTATGCCTTTGTCTCATTGCTTTTAATGTAGAATTGTGATTGGGCATTCTCTGTTGTAATGAGAGTTAAGTAATGAGTCAATATGGTGCTTCCAAATGCAGGTCTACGAACAACTGAACCAGTTGCTCCTTCCATCAGTACTGGAAACGAACGTTTCAAATACAATAGGTATTGCGTATATTGGTCAGTTGTGATCGCAATACGTGTCGTATTGGAAATGGCATACTAATATCCAGCCCTAATTCTCATCACATACTAAAAATACATGTACATGTAACTCTTTGACTTGTGTAACTTTGACCATTCGTAAGAGCATCCTGTCGTATCCAGAAATGCCCCAATAATATCCATCCCTAATTCCCATCATGATCATAAACTTCACTTTTACATGTTGCTCTTTGACCTGTGGTAATATTGACCCAATGTATAGGTATGCACGGTACGAGACAGCATCCTCGAGACACACACCATCACTGACTGCTCATACGCCACACCCTGAACCTGTATTGGCAATAATATCTGGAAGGCTGTTTTGAAGAGCGTACGCACGTGCACATATCCTTATCGGGAAACCGGTTCTGAAGAGAACGCGGTGACGTGAGCCACGAGCTTCAGAATTACAGATCATCTTCATTGTCACTCAACTTACCTCTGATTTGGGATAATGACTTCTAATAATCGGAATGAGATCCTCTACTGTGACGTCTACTCGCTTCCTGGTAAGGACTAACGCTAAGGCAGCAGTTAACTGAAAGTACAAGGAAGAGACGATGTGTATACTGCTGTTGACAGACTAGGTCCTGTGTACATAGTGTCGCAATGTGTTACTCCTTGCTATGTGGACCAAAATATACGTAAATAATTCATACAGATGATAGAAAGGTAGCGACTGTGTTTTTATATCATGTATGTATTGCAATGTGCATTGTGGAATACTATTGTCTAAAGCAGTACACAATGGGCAACATTGACCAATGGAATTACGGATTTTCTGAATCCGACCAATCAGCAAAGTTGTGTAACATACTTAGAGGACTACACACCATTCCCAGGCACGTATGGGCAATATATTGACATTATCACGTCTTATATGATACTAGTAGTATATATATATATATGCTAGTGAGGTATCACTATGACTTTAAAAAGTAAAATGTGGTTTAAAGCCACTTTAAGATACTGATGAGATTTAAAAAAAAAGTAATTTAAGTATGGTATCGATACTATCGAATAACACAGTATACGTAAGTTAGAATGGTTTTGCATTATGTCAATGCAAACTACTAATAGGTCTATAAATGGTGTACTTAATAGTATTCCACAGCATGCGTCTTGTAGTAT
This sequence comes from Lepetodrilus ovalis, assembly GCA_032361185.1. Lineage (NCBI taxonomy): Eukaryota > Metazoa > Mollusca > Gastropoda > Lepetellida > Lepetodrilidae > Lepetodrilus > Lepetodrilus ovalis. The sequence continues at coordinate 6,554 of JAUTBQ010219227.1, read as the reverse complement.
TAAATACAATACCTGTTCCAGCTGGATTGCTTCCATCATGTGCTGAGCAGCACCATCTGCCCATCTCCCACCAGTAGCACATGGCAGCACATCACACGCACCCAGAACACCATTTCCGTTATTGATCACATGACTAGTTCTGCCCACGTCTTCCTCCAACTCCTCTTCTATGTGCTGCAGATGTTCTGCCAACAAGGTAGACAACTCTTGCTGGGTGAGAGTTGCTTGTCGGTAAAACAACCTATCAGCAAAATGGTTTTCCAATGACGCCAGTTTCTGAAAGGAAATCGTAGTTGTTGTCAGAATTTCAAATAGTTTTATGAGACTTTGAGAATTCTCGGATCCGTAAAACTAGGAAGTATTGACGTGTGTCCAGAGCGAGAGGACGTGTATGCACAATTGTTATTGGGACTTCTTTTCCAGGATAACCAGTGGATATTGAGGTCGTTGTTGCATGGTCTTAACAACCCGACACCTGACCCTGAGAGTACGAAGATAATTTAAGTACAAACTCATACTTCTCAAGGTTATGTTCACAAATCAGCATATACAGTTTGAGCCTGAGCATGAGATCGTACTCAAAAGATTTCATGATCTCTGAGTCTGGATGATTGAAGATTCTGTTCCAGATTGGCACACAGCTACGTACATTGGCAACCTTTCATGAAGTTCTAGTACCGTATTCATCAAGTGACTGTAAAGCTTTCGGTGTGTCCAGCGAAATAGACAGATACGAGAGCACCATTGACTCTTAGTCTATACGAGAGCTTCATGAAACGTTACCAATATGATTGAGGTCTGGGGTCTTTGGTGACATTGACGACGTTCTGGTGATTGAGGTCTTTGTTCCAGAGTGACGTTGCCCAAGCAGTACTTGGTGATTGAAGTCTTAGTCCCCAGCTCCGAGATTACTAAAGTTTCCTGAGTTCGATTTCATGCTCAACTCAAAGTTTTGTTCACAGATCCCAAATAATACTTTAGCTTGAACATGAAATCGTACTCAACAAGTTTCGGAATCTCGAGGCCAGGGTATCGTTACTCGAAGCTTTCATATCAATTACGAGGCTATAGCGCTCTCGTTAATGTCCGATCGTCATGCATTTATAAGAGATCGCTACGAAACTGCGAATGGTCTCGGTGTAACTATCAGAGCTTCCTGATACGATACCCCGGAGTCCAGAGTGAATTGGACCACAGACTGATGACTAAAGTATTGGATACATCCGGCGATAAACCAAATCACTAGGGGGGCGTTCAGACTGCACTACATTTACTACACTACATTCCCTACAAATAATACGCTGTACAAGCCCGTATGAAAGGTAGTTCACAATATCATTCGTTTTGCTGGATGACCGGCTTCCGTACCACTACATATGCTATGTAGTGGGAAATAGTGCAGCCTGAACGCGCCTCTGGTGTCTGAGATTTGGAGTCAGAATGACATAGATCGTAGTCTTTAATATCTGGAATCCAGATCGAGTGACAAGACTTCGTATATGCATACTGGTGACTGAGGTAGTGGGCACATCCGGTAATAAACCACATACCTGGTGGTCAAGGTCACCGGTGCTTGACGCAGCCGGTTCAGCCGCTTGTCGGTACTCCAGAACGAGGCGGGTAAGTAAGGGCCTGTATCGCTGGACGATCTGAACGAAGTCCTCCATTTGACCTCCGCAGCCCTCTGACGCCCTCTTGATGTCACACCAAAGGTCATCCTCTACCTGTTTCAAGTTCTGAAAGAAGGATGGAAACGAACCATTTACATTAGAGATGGATTCTCCTGATAGCATTTAGAAATCGCCGTTTGTTTAAAACAAAAATGTCATGCACCATCGATGGATCTACGTTATTAAAATAAAGATATATTTAAAGTTGTTTCTACCACACGTAAATCCCGCACTATTTCACTTTTGTGGATTTAAAAAAGGTACATACAGAAGGAACATATATTACGTATTCGAAGCGACCATAAAATATACTTCATCATATAATTTTATATGGTTCTTGGATATTCGTAAGAAATGATAATCCAATCTAAGACTGTACATAATATGCAAGCATTGAAGGTCAATCCGCACTTTACCGTGTAATGTCCTGTGAACAATATGTTGCCATGCTGGTTACGGTAGTCTTAGTATGTCTATCAATTGGATCATATCTCGGTAATAGCCTATTTATCCAATCTAAAGACCTAGCTCTTGCAGTTTCGTACTTCAGATTGCAAAGCGCCATTGCTAGCAGCTCATAATAAACTACGAACTTATTTTAGTCCATTAACACCAATTGGGGTATCTATTGGATCCATTCCCCCAAGATGGTTGTTGATAATTATTGAATTTACGGAACAGAAACAGTTTTAAAAAACCGGAAGTACCACTGGACGTACACTATAAGTTTTCATTGCGGTCCAGGGTATCATTTCATGAAGCTCTCTTGTCCACTAAGAGACCACAGCGCTCGTTTCGCCGATAGCTAACGCACTGCAAAGTGAGCGTTATGGTATCATAGTGGATAAGGGAGCTTTGTGATACCCTGATGGTTATATAGGTTGATGTACCGACGGTGTGAATGCCCAAACAATACATCAACCAATATGCATGTACCCATCGAGACAGGTTGACAGGGTATAATGTAAACATTGGTGCATATATACTGAAATATATCGAGAATTGCACATTCGGTAATAATCAAATAAATGTTCTCAACACAAAATAGTAGGGATAATGATAGGTATACAAACAGTGAAGAGGTTGGTGCAATATTCACGAGAACCACGTCAGCCAAAGTGTGTGCACGTGAAGAGTGAATAGAATGACACACAACACGTCAAACATCAATCACACATATTGATACCGTAAAAACATTAACCGTGTGCAAGTAGCCTATGCCCATACGCCTGATACTGAACTAGAACAGATGATGATCAGGGTATCCTTTCACGAAGCTCTCTTATCTACTACCATACTGGTAACGCTCTCTTACGTAATGACTATCGGCAAAGAGAGCGCTACCAGTCTCTTAGTGGATAAGAGAGCCTCGTGAAAGGATACCCAGATGGGCTCTACCTCCGACAATATTATACCTATATAAATATACATAGTTATACCTACTAGTAATACCACTGGGCCGTGATTATCAGAGGAAGTTCAGTCAATATGTAATCATATGATACACCGTTCTGAGAGCTTGTACCAGACACTTAATTAAATGCCACGGAAGCAAGAAAACGTACTAGTATCAACAACGATATTATTAAAATAATTTATAGACATTACCATCTGCCTTTAGGCACGCATAGGCAAACAAACAAAAACTAGACTTCCCACGGGCTTCAGAAACGTACTGACACTACTAAAACTTTGAGTTTGATGATAATAAATTAAATTTAACCTTATAGTCTATTAAGTGTTGTGCTTTATATGGAATGAGTACCGTCGCACCATGGTTATGTGTTTATATTTCTATTACGATTCCTGGACAAGCAGTTGGAGATGATGGCCCTGTTGCAAGTATTTCCACAGATAACCATAATATATGTACCAGGATATCATTTGACGAAGCTCGAGCATGTCTACTAAGAGACTGATAGCACTCTTTTTACTGATAACTAATACACTGCTAAGAGAGCGTTACCAGTCTCTTAGTAGATAAGAGAGTTTCGTGAAAGAATACCCAGGCGTGTTAGTTACTCACCTTCTTGACAATATTAGCAGCATCCGGGTTAGTATAAAAACACCACTCTGTATTAGCATATAAATCCGGATCAAACAGGATTATACTCGATATGGAACGTTCACTTGCTTTCTTGACAATGTTCGCGTCATGGTAACTTCTACTAGATAGAACCCCGTATTCACGTAAAGGCGAGTCCAGCTTCCACCAATCATCGTCAATCCCCTGTCTGTGTGAGTACTGGAACTGGCCGGTTTCGTCCGGCATCGATATAACATTGGAGTCGTCACTGTCAATGTCGCTGTCGGTGGCGTCACTGCTATGATCCGGACACTCTGTTCTCCTGCTCTTTTCGATCCCGGGACGCCGTTTTCCGGATTTTAGTCCCCTTCTTTTCCTAACGTTCGCGCTTTTAGGACGAGCAAGTCTCTTCCTGGTAGGCGTGGACTCTTCGTCTTCTTCCGTTATCGCAAACTCGGACAAACTCGGAGCGGAACTCGGGTTCCTCTTCAGCTGGAGCCTATAGCTGTTGCCGAGGTCTGTCGGGGCCATCTCGATCCTGCCCCTCGGACCGGAACCGTACATGAGCCTCGGCGTCCCCGGGCATTCCTGATTGGACTCGAAGAAGTGCCGCTCAACGTCTCTGACGTCGACGTTTCCCGAGTGGCCCCGACCGACTTCGGAGATTCCCGAGTCGTGGGAGTCCGACAAAGCCAGACCCTCGTGACCGTCATGGTGACGTCCTATGCTCGTCCTCACTTCTACCGTCGCGGGGCCATTGCACGCGCTGAACCCGCTTCCCATCCCCCGCACGAGGTCACGTGAGGCAGAGGTCACGTGGTGCCGCTGCAAGATTTGGCGGCGTTGGTACCGACTGGGGTCATGCAGTCATCATTCTGAAATTAAATAATCTCATATTAAATAATGAACGCAGGAAGTAGATAACATTCTCTCGCATCCAATTTCCAATTTCCGCTTTTAGCTTGAATGACAAACTAGTAAAAACTGCTGTTGGACAGAAGATGTAGGAGAGTAAAGTGTCTTTTAAAAAGAAAACCACCTTTTTGCTAGCATACATTAGATGGCGGTCATCTTGGATTGTGCTATTTTTCGTGAATAACTGTATGGAAATTCTCAAGATGGCTCCTAATATAAAATTGATTGACAGTTCTAAAGGAAACATCACGTCGTTCTGCTAGTATATAGATTAGAGACTACCATTAATATCGGCCATCTTGGATTTTAGAATTTTTCGTGAATAGCAGCTGCTGAGCATTCCCAAAAGGGATAATGTTAAATTGATTAACAGATCGAAAGCGAACATCGTGCCACATCCGGCTTGCGCCCGCCATGTATCCAGAATTTAATTAAAGTCACCTGTAATTATTTGTGATCGGGCAAGGAATGGACAGAGTGAGTAGGCTAAAGGGAGATAACTCGAATACTCCTATTTCATGCTAGCCGCTAACGAAGCAAGGTGCCCGAGTTCACACGAGCCTATCAATAGTGATCCGAGAACCTATAATCAATAGAGCCACCATAATTCATTCCCTGGGACTACGCAAGCAGCCGTCAAATCTTACGTCCCTATGACTTCATTTCCCGTTGGCCGGGTATAAATTGCAAAGACAAAATTAGCATTCTTTCGCAAAATAAATGGTTAAATTATACCTATTGCTAATTATATAGCGCATTTAGAGTAATTATGGCAAAATGGCAGTTAATGATGCAAACATGCTATCCTTTTTGTCTGTTGGGGCGGGTCCAATGCATCCTCGCACGACAGGGGTGTATGGTTCCGGTCCTTGCTTACATGAAGTAAAAACGGAATGAAGTACCTGGGTGCGAGGTTGGGTCCAGTGTTAAAGAGACATAAATATATATCACTCATTGTAAATTTCACGTTCAATATAAATATACAGTGAAATACTAGTATTATCGGTTTAAAGCTTACTTTGTAAGTAGATTATAAAAGAACTAAATAATATCAAAGTTGCTTCAAGATCATATCAGGAAAAAATAAATGAAATACCCAACTAATTCAAATACCCTCTAACTTAGTCATATGAACTGTCAACCTTTGGTAATAGTAATAATACAAATTCTTCTTACTATATTCATAAAAGCGTAATCACAATCACGTAATAATGATCTCAGTGAGTAAACATACTATTTTGGGACCACTTTGCGTTGCTTCTTAAAGCTGTTTCCCAAAATACGTATATGAGCCCGCCTATAGAATGTGCATTAACAGATTGTTGCTAATCCTAATAATGTGGGGATTATTTGTGTGTCCTTCAATGCGATATGGAAACCAATATCGATATACCCTCAACTCTCATATCTTATTGTTAGTATCACTCATACCCTCTTCTTTCGATTAATCTATACAGATCCAAATGCATGGTATATAGACTAATATAGACTATAGTCCGCGCGTTGTTCTTCATATTCAAACATTACTTTACGTGTATTATGCTTGAGCTGTGTGGTTATTTTATTCTGCTTGCAAGTGAGGTGACCATTGCATCATATGATTAGAATAGAGAACATTATGAGTGTATGTTGAAATTAGATATATGGTAATAGATATACATGTTTTGCATATATGTTTAGTGAACTACTATGTCTTTAAAATGCGTATGATATGCATAGTTTGTAAAGTGGATTTTGGGTTAGATGGTGACAACAACGACTACGATAATGATGACAATAATAATAATACTAATAATAATGACGATAATGATGACAATAATAATAATACTAATTATAATATTAATAATAATACTAATAATACTAATACTAATATTACTACTACTACTACTACTACTACTACTACTACTACTACTACTACTACTACTACTACTAATAATAATAAT
>JAUTBQ010219226.1:0-54430 GCA_032361185.1 Lepetodrilus ovalis | reverse complement strand
GCGAAAAAATACTCAAGCTACTTTCGGAACAATGCATGCTTTTGTAAATTGTGAAAAGAATACAGATTTTGCTATTAAAAAAATTTACTTTAAGACAAATATGAATCCAAGAAAAACAGTTGCCTTTCATTCCTTCGGTTGCAAATTAAACCAATCGGAAACACAAAGCTTAGAAGAAGAGTTTAGAAAACGGGGTTATGTTTCCGTCCCTTTTTCTGAAAAAGCGGACTACTATTTAATTGACACTTGCACCGTTACAGACCAAGCTGACTTAAAGTGCAGGAATATCATTCGTAAGGCAGAAAGAATAAATCCAGAGGGGCATGTTGTAGTAACTGGCTGCATGCCCAAATGGAAGCCGAACGGATTAAAAAAATTAATCCGGAAACCTTAGTGATTGGAACTTTCGAGAAACTCAATCTTTTTGATATACTCGTTGATGTTGAGCAAGCCGATGAATAGCATGTAGGTTTAAATACAAGATGAAACTTCGTACAGAATACTTAAAGTTAAAACTAAAGTACCCTTTTCAAACCGCCCGACATATTCGTTATGACGCAACAACTGTAAAGGTTATTTTGGAACATGAAGGATTTATCGGGCTTGGTGAATCACAAGCATCCGAATATTATTTTTCTGAAACACATGAAAAGGTCATTAAAGTAATTCATGAAGCAAACCAGTATATCGGCAAAGACCCTTTTCAAATTGATGATATTATGAAACGACTTTTTGAATATTTTCCTAAATCACCCGCTGCCTTAGCAGGTATCGACATCGCCTTACATGATTTAGTCGGTAAAATGTTAAACATTCCCTTATATCAGTATTTCGGATTAAATCCAGAGAAAACACCATTAACAAGTTATACGATTGGAATGGATAGCATTCCGATGATGATGAAAAAGCTAAAAGAGGCAAAAGAATATCCCATTATAAAGATTAAAGTTGGCATGGATAACGATCTTGAACTGATACAAAGCATTCGGGATATTCGACCGGATGCAACAATACGGGTTGACGCGAATACGGCATGGGAAGTAAATGAAGCGATTGATCGAATTAATGAGATGGAAAAATTTAAGATAGAGTTCATTGAGCAACCGATAAAGACGAAAAATTTTGACGGCTTAAGAAAAGTTCGTAAGCATACCAATACTGCAATTATGGCTGATGAAGATTCTGTGGATTCAAATGATTTGTTGAATTTAGTTGGAGCAGTTGATATGATTAACATTAAACTTATGAAATGTCGTGGTTTGCATGAAGCACGAAAGATGATTCATCTTGCTCGAAACTTGGGATTTAAAATAATGATTGGTTGCATGGCAGAAAGTTCTCTCCCGCTAACTGCCGCTGCCCATTTAAGCCCTTTGCTTGATTATGCCGATTTAGATTATCATCTTTTAATGACAAACGATCCTTATAGCGCAATGAAAATTGAAAGAGGAAAAATACATTTGCCAGTTGGGGCAGGTATTGGTTATCGCCTATTACCGAGTTAAACTTACTTTTTCCGTGTCCCATAGAGTTGCATTACATGATGTGTTAATTTAATACCATGTTTGCCTGCAATTTCATTTTGAAGTTGCTCAATACGTTCATCATAAAATTCAATAATTTTCCCATCGTCCGTACAAATGATATGATCGTGATGCTTATGTCCATAAATATGCTCATAGATAGCAGATTTGCCACCAAAATTATCTTTCGAAATTAGTCCACATTGGTTTAATATATCTAGTGTTCGATAAACCGTAGCACGCGAGATGCTTAGATTTTTTTTATTCAAAACAGTCATCAAGTCATCCGCCTCAAAATGATCGTGACGTTCAAAAACTTCTTCTAAAATTTGAAGCCGCTCTGATGTAAGTTTTAACTTATTTTTTTTTAAATAAGCGACAAAAATTGAACGCTCGTTCTCTTCTGACATCGTAACTCTTCTTTTTGAAAAATTACTAAAAAAATACGATAAAAAAAAATGATTTTCATAAATTTTAAAAACAAATTTCAAATTTATTTGGTCTTAGCAAGTAGAAGCGCCTTTTCATACTTCTTTCTTTCATGTTCTTCTAAGTGCCTTTTTCGTAAGCGAATATGATTTGGAGTTACTTCTACTAGCTCATCCTGATTAATAAATTCAAGAGATTGCTCCAACGAAAGTTTTTTAGGAGGACTTAAAGTTAAATTTTCATCACTTCCAGAAGCTCGCATATTTGAAAGTTTTTTCATTTTTCCGATACTTACCGTCAAATCATTATCGCGATTGTGTAAGCCAATTATTTGTCCTTTATAAACATCCGCACCATGCTCTAGGAACATCGTACCACGATCTTGCAAATTGAATAAGGCATAAACATTTGTTATCGTGTTTTCCTTTGAGAGCAAAACGCCGTTTTGTCTTTCTGGCATTTCACCAACATATGGGCGGTAGTCTAAAAATGACGAAGACATTGAACCATAACCACGTGTCATCGTCATCAATTTACTACGTAGTCCGATTAACCCGCGCGCAGGAATTGTAAATTTTAGTCTTGCTTGATTTCCATTTGGAATCATATCAGACATTTCTCCCTTTCTTTTTCCCACTAATTCAATTATCGCACCAGTATATTCTTCAGGTAGATCAATGATCAACTCTTCATAGGGCTCTGATTTTTTTCCATCTATTTCTTTTATAACAACGGAAGGTTTCGAAACCTGAAATTCATAACCTTCCCGCCTCATATTTTCAATTAATACCGACAAATGTAGTTCCCCACGTCCTACCACTTTAAACGTATCTGTACGTTCAGTTTCTTCAACACGAAGCGCCACATTAGTTTGAGCCTCTTTAAACAATCTATCTTTTAAATTTCGAGTTGTCACAAGCTTGCCATCTTTACCAGCGAAAGGTGAATCATTCACGATAAAATTCATAATCAAAGTAGGTTCATCAATTTTAATGCGTTCCAAAGCAATCGGATTTTCACTGTCGGCAATCGTATCCCCAATATTCATTTCATTAATTCCAGACCAAACAACAATTTCGCCAGCATACGCTTTTTCTACTTCTTCACGGCCTATACCTACATGGATGTAAATATTGGTAATCTTTTTCTTTACAAATTTTCCTGCTTCCATAAGACAAGTTACCGTTTGCCCCTTGCTAATAAGCCCAGAGTGAATACGACCCACACCCAAGCGTCCGACGTAGTCAGAATAATCTAAATTCGTTACTAAAATTTGAAGTGGATCATCTGGATAAGAAATTGGGCCTGGAATATTTTTAATGATTGAATCAAAAAGATCCGTCATGTCAGTTTTTACTTTATTGAAGTCAATACTAGCTATTCCTTGCTTTGCAGAAGCATAGACAACCGAAAAATCTAATTGTTCATCTGTTGCGTCAAGTTCAATAAATAGATCATAAACTTCATCTAAAACTCGTAAGGGTTCTGCCCCTTCTCGATCAATTTTATTAATTATAACAAGTGGTTGTAATCCCAACTCAAGTGCTTTGCGAGTTACGAAACGAGTTTGCGGCATCGCACCTTCAAAAGCATCAACAAGCAGGCAAACGCCGTCCACCATTTTTAGAATGCGTTCAACTTCTCCACTAAAGTCTGCATGACCAGGGGTATCTACAATATTTATTTTACAATTACCATATTGAGCGGAAGCGATTTTTGAAAGAATTGTAATACCTCGCTCCTTTTCTTGGCTATCTGAATCCATTATACGTTTACTTACTTGTTCATTATCACGAAACAAGCCCGATTGTTTTAAAAGTTCGTCCACAAGAGTTGTTTTACCATGATCAACATGGGCAATTATAGCGATGTTTCGAATATCTTTTCGTCGATTTTTATTCATTATTCATCCAAAAAATTGAGGCGAATATATCGTATTCTCTAGTCGTGTACAATTGCTTTATTTTTTCTCTTAAAATATTTCCTTTTTGGAAAAAACCATTATTTTCATATATTCCTACCCTTTTGTGGATCGACTATGAAAAATAAATATGATCTCATCATTATTGGTTCTGGACCGGCTGGGCAAAAAGCCGCCATTAGTATGGGCAAACATGGTAAAGCTGTTTTAATTGTAGAAAAAAGAAAGCGTTTTGGGGGAGGCTGTATCCAAACGGGAACGATACCTTCAAAATCTTTAAGAGAAGTAGCAATCCGTCGTGTTGGCACTAAAAATGGGAAATCATTTCGCAAAAAAGAAGCAAACGACAGCAATTCCGTAACAATTGATGACATTAGACTTAAGCTCACAACCGTGATTAATAAAGAGTTGAATATTGTTCAAAACCAATTAGCGCGAAATAATATCCATGTCGTAAGTGGAGTTGCGTCTTTTATTGACGCGCATACCATTCGTGTTTGTGGTGAAAATGGCGATTTTTCAAAATATTTGACAAATCACGTTTTAATTGCAACGGGTTCTAGCCCAAATCGACCAAATGACATCCCATTTGATGATAACATTATTTGTGATAGCGATTCAATTTTAGAAATGAAAGAAATACCAAAATCAATTATTGTAGTGGGTGCAGGTGTTATTGGATCCGAATATGCCTGTATCTTTTCCAAGATGGGCGTTAAAGTTTACTTACTTAATAAATATCGTGATATTTTGAATTTTGTCGATAGTGATCTTCGACAGCGCTTAATGGATGACATGAAATCGAATGGTATTACACTTTACCCTGAAGCTAGTATCCATAAAATTGATATTACGACAAAGAAAAAAGGGCGTGTTATATTTGAAAATGGAAGTGAACTTGAGGCAAGTAAAATTCTTTATTGTCAAGGTAGAAATGGCAATATTAGCGAATTAAATTTAAAAAAAATTGGCATTAAGGAAAAGCGATATCAATTATTGGAGGTTAACGAATATTTACAGACCAAAATTCCACACATTTATGCTTGTGGTGATGTCATCGGATATCCAAGCTTAGCTTCAGTTTCTGCGGAACAAGGTCGGCTTGTAGCTTTTCATATCTTAAATATGACATTTACCCCATTTGATACACATTTTCCTTTTGGAATATACACGATACCCGAGATCTCATTTATTGGAAAAAACGAGGAAGAATTACAAGCTGATGGTGTTCCGTTTATTGTTGGACTTTCTGATTTAAAGGAAATTGCGCGTGGACACATTCAAGGAGAAGCTAAAGGTTTATTAAAATTAATTATTTGTTGTAAAACATTCCAACTCTTAGGTGTACATATTATTGGTTACGGTGCCGCCGAGTTAATTCATATTGGACAAGCTGTAATGTCTTTTAAAGGTGGATTGCATTATTTTCTAAATTCGGTCTTTAACTATCCGACTTTTGCAGAAGCTTACAAGGTAGCGGCATTAAACGCATATAATAAGTTAACAAAAGATTGCAACTTTTATGAAACTAAATGATTAAGATTCAATATTTTTTTGAATATCTTCTGGTTCGCTTTGTCTATCTAATTGTACAAATTTTCCCAGAATTTTTGACTCGCTTTTTAGCAAATTTAATTGCATATTCTTTAGAATACGTGATTACGTATAGAAGACATGTTATAAATGTAAATCTTAGAATTGCTTTTCCTCATAAAACTGAAATTGAGCGAAATGAGATTCGACGGAAGTTTTACCACCATTTTTCATTATTCCTATTTGAATTCATTCGAGGTCCTTATCGTTCAAAACAGTTTTTTGAAAAGCGTGTCCACGTTGAAAACCCAGAATTAATACGTTCTTGTAAAAATCAAACTGCTATTTTTGTTTCTGGGCACTTTGGTGACTTTAATTTAAGTTTGCAAGCAGTAATGGAACTTATTGATGAACAGATTAATGTTGTTTTAAAGAAGCAACGCAATCCATACTTTGATAAGTTTACAACAAAACAACGCCTCTTGTGTCGGCAAAAGTTGATTTATACAAAAGGAGCATTAAAAAAATGTATTAATGTATTAAAAGTGAATGAAAAACTAGCTTTTTTAAATGATCAACATGGAGGAGAAAACGGACTTCTTGTTCCGTTTTTTGGAGTTGATGTTCCATCAATGACAGGACTTCCAGCCTTAGTCGATCGATTTTCTTGTCCATTATTTGAAGCATATTGTATTCGAAAAAATGATGGAAATTATATCATACATTTACGAAAAATTTCAGTTAAAAAAACAAGCTCCAAAGAAGATTTTTATCGGACTCTTTTAACACGATATCATGAAGGGCTCGAAGAAATGATTTGCAAGCACCCGGAACAGTACTTATGGTCTCATCGGCGTTGGAATTTAAATAATTATAAAAAATAAAGAAAATTTAATCTTTTATAGATGCGATACATTCTTCGATAGAATTAGCGTTACGAAGCGAAAACTGACCTATCCGGCTACGCTCCAAATTTTTACAGTAAGCAGAACAACCAAGTACCCGACCTAAATCATGAGCGAGAGAACGTATATAAGTCCCTTTTGAACACTGAATTAATACGGTTAACAAATTTTCACGATATGAAAGTACACGGTACTTTGTAATGCGAACTTTTGTTTTAGCTCGTGCAATGCTTATACCCTTGCGTGCCAATTTATAAAGTCGTGTACCATCTATTTTTTTTGCACTAAACATTGGTGTTTCTTGTTCTATCTGACCAATAAAGTTATTTTTTATTGCCGTCTCTATATCACTTCGTAAAGTATGTTGATTTGATACGTGTCGTATTTCACCGGTTGAATCATAAGTCGTACTTTCAAAACCCAATTGAAATGTTGAGATATATTCTTTTTCCTCCGCAACAATTTGATCAATTCGTTTTGTACCTTTTCCTGTACAAAGAATAAGTAAACCCGTTGCAAATGGATCTAACGAACCCGCGTGTCCTACCTTGATTTTTTTAATTTGAAATTGGTTTCGAATTGCCCAGCGAATTTTATTTACAACATCAAAGGATGTCCAGCCGACAGGTTTGTTTAATAAAAAAATTTTTCCCGATTGTATTTCTTCAAGGGTCAATCGTTACTCTTTTTTAAAGTATCCGTAACGTATTTTGAATTTATTTCATCCATTGTTTCAGATATTGTATTAAAATAATCAAGTGTATCATCAATAAAAAATTTCAAATGTGGTACTTTTCTGCTTTTGAGAACTTGTGCAAGTGCAGAGCGGAGAAACCCGGTTGCCCTTGCCAAGACAGCTAAGGATTTTTCTTCCTGAGCAGAATCACCAAAGACTGTAATATAGATATATGCAATTCCCATATCCTTAGTTACCCTAACAGTGGTTACCGTAATAAATCCTCTATCAGGATCACGAATTTCCATGGAAATAGATTTTCCTAATTCGCGTTTAATCGCATCTGCAATTTTCTGTTGTCGTATTGAAGAAGCCAAATTAATGCCTATTATTAATCGTTTTAAAAATAATTATTTCGAATTTTTTTCTAATTTTCGCGATATTTCAACGGTTTGGTATGCTTCGATCACATCATCCACGACAATTTCGTTAAAACCATCAATTTGTAATCCACATTCAAAGCCTTCGCGAACTTCCTTCACATTATCTTTAAGATGCTTTAACGATTTTAAAGTTCCATCAAAAAGTTCAATACCATTACGAATTAAGCGAACTCTTGAATTAGCTCGAATTATTCCATTAGTAACACGGCAACCAGCAATATTTCCGATTTTCGATATTTTATAGACTTCCTGAATAAGGACTCCACCAATGATTTCTTCCTTTATTTCGGGTCTTAACATGCCTTCAAGTGCATCATGGACATCATTAATAACATCATAAAGAATCTTATAAGAGCGAATTTCAACATCTTCTCTTTCTGCAAGAATTTTTGCTTGTGGAATCGCATGAACGTGAAAACCAATGATAAAAGCTTTTGATGCCGTTGCTAAAATGACATCCGATTCAGTAATAGGACCAACGGCTTTTCGAATCACATTAATTCTAATTTCATCATGGCTTAATTTTATAAGTGACTCGGAAATTGCTTCTGCAGAACCGTCCACATCAGCCTTTATAATGATATTAAGATCTTGAACACCTCCAACAGAAATATCACGCGAAATATCTTCCAAGGTGACCATTCTCATTGTTCTTAGATCATGCTCACGTTTAAGCTGTTGTCGCTTGGAGGATACTTCTTTTGCTTTTTGAATTGTCTCCATAACAATAAAACGTTCACCAGCCTTCGGAACTCCATCAAACCCTAATACTTGAACAGGACTTGCTGGGCCAGCATCATTTCTTCTCTGCCCACGCTCATTAAAGAGAGCTTTTACCTTCCCAAAGTTTTGTCCAACAACGAAAAAATCACCAACATGTATTGTACCATCTTGAACCAAAATAGTCGCTACAGTCCCTTTACCCTTTTCTAACTGAGACTCAATAACAACACCTCTTCCTCGAATGGATGGAGCTGCCTGAAGATCAAGAACTTCGGCTTCTAATAGAATCTTTTCTAGTAGATCATCAATTCCTTCTCCTGACTTGGATGAAATTTTTGCATACTGAATTGCTCCACCCCAGTCCTCAACTAAAACGTCATATTCTGACAATTGCTTCATCACTTGATCAGGATTAGCGGCAGGCTTATCAATTTTTGTTATTGCCACGATTATTGGAACTCCCGCAGCTTTGGCATGGTCGATAGCTTCGCGCGTTTGGGGCATTAGTCCGTCATCTGCGGCAACTATTAAAATTACAATGTCAGTAGCTTGCGCACCTCTTGCACGCATCGCTGTAAATGCTTTGTGCCCAGGAGTATCAATAAATGTGATGTAATCCCCTGATTCAAGTTCGACCTCGTATGCGCCAATATGCTGGGTAATTCCACCCGATTCCCCTGCAACAACGTTTTCACGTCGGATATAATCTAATAACGATGTCTTCCCATGATCGACATGACCCATAATTGTAACAACGGGTGCCCGTGAAAGTGTTTCAGCATCTTTTTTCTCGTCAATATCATCTTCTAAGACTTCCGAGGCAAACTCTTCTTCTTCTTCAATTTCATAGCCATATTCCTCAGCAAGAAGTCGAATGGTATCTAAATCAAGTCGCTGATTTATTGATACCATCATTTTTAAGTCCAACATACATTTTTTAATTAAGTCTGAAACTGGTACATCCAACAATATGGCTAAATCCTGAGTTGACATGAATTCATTTATCTTAATTACATTTATTTCGACTTCAGTACCATCTTCTTGCTTTTTTTTAATTTTCTTGCGTTTCTTCTTAGCCGTCTCATTTGCAAGTGTTTGCTTTACGGTTGCTTGAGCTTCCTGCTTGTTTATTTTTCTCGATTTTCTTCGCTTGCGATAAGATCCACCAGCTTCGTCACTAACCGCTTTTTCCAGATTTACCGTATTAGAACCTTGCCGCTTCAATTTTTTGAAAGCCTCTTTTCTTTTCTTGGATAATTTCTCTACAAGTTTTTTTTCTGCTTCGGCTTTTGTTTCCGATTGTGACTTTGCTACTTCTTTTTTTGTGGTTTCCTCGGAAGCAGAATTTGAAACGGTTGATTTTCGCTCTAACAATTGAGGCTCAATCGGCTTTTTCGTAATGAGTTGTGGCTCCACTAGTTGAGGTTCTATCGTTTCAACATCTTTTACTATAGCATCATCGTCTTCACTATTTTTAACTTCTTCTAACACTGATATTTCACTGTCGGTATCTGAAAGTTCAGTAGGAATGTCTTCTTCCTGACTCACATGCTTTTTCCGATGTATCTTTTCTGCCTGTTCACGTTCTTTTTCAAATTTATCGCAAATTAATTGATATACCATATCATCAATGGCTGTATTTATTCCGCGAAAAGTAATATCAGCTTGGCCTTCTTCTGCTAAATTTTCTAAAAATGAAAGCAATGTATCTTTTCCAAGATTAAATTCTTTACTGACTTTAAACAATTTCCTAGCCATTCAATCTCCAATCCTTAAGATATTCGTACACAGCATCCGTTAATTTTGATTTCTTTAAACCAATCATCTTTGTGCCATTTATTTTAAATTTTTCTTCTATTTCTAACATCGTATATCGCTGAACCAATGGTATCGCATCAAAATTACGTTTCGCATACTTAATACCATTGTCAGATATATCTGTGCTTAATAATATAAAGCTAATTTTTCTTCTATTTCGTTTAAGTGTTTCCCGTCCGATGATATGTTGTTTAGTACGGATAACAAACCCAAATAAGGCATTTATATTAATTTTCTTCCGTTGTTTCAAGAATCTTCTTCTTCTTCTAATTTCGCGTTAGCTATAGCCTCTTCACGCTTAATATCAAATTCTGAAATCGCATCCGCTATTTGATTCGCAACTTTTTTATCAATGCTTGGGATATGCATTAATTCCTCTAAAGTAACATCTCGTAAATCTTCAACTTCATCGTACCCAGATTCCTTAAGTTTCATTACAATATTACCACCAATGACATCAAAAAGGAGTTCATCAATACTCGGATCGCTATCTAATTTTTCAGATTCCTCTATAAACTCAGATTCTTTAATTAATTCAATTTCAACACCTGTCAATTCCATCGCTAAATTTAAATTATGGGCTCTTACGCCAATAGCTAATGCCATTTCCTCATCTTTAATAACAGCTACTGCTGAATCATCTTCTTCTTCATAAACAAGACGAATTGGTTTCGATGGGCTTAAGGCACGAGCAATATAAATTTCCATCTGACTATGAAAGCTTACAATATCAATTCGTTCTCCATTTAATTCTTTCACAATGGCTTGAATTCGCGTTCCTTTAACACCAACGCAAGCGCCTACAGGATCAATTCTTTTATCCATTGACTCAACTGAGACCTTTGCACGTTCACCTGGTTTTCTTGCAACACTTCGAATGTCAATTAAGCCATCATAAATCTCTGGAACTTCTAATTCAAAAAGGCGAGTTAAAAACAAGGGGCTACTACGAGATATAATTATTTCTGGACCTCGCCCTGTCGCCTTTACATCAATTATAACCCCACGAACACGATCACCCCTTCTCAATCGTTCATTAGGAATTTGCTCTTCACGAGGTAATAACAATTCTAATTTATCTTGATTCAAATAAATTCCACGCCTGGAAATTTGATGAATATCACCAATAATAATTTCTCCGATTCGCTCACTATATTCTGTAACTATTTGCTCTTTTTCAAAATCGCGAATAGCAACAACTAATGACTGCTTTAAAAAGACAACAGAACGTCTTCCAAATTGTGAAGGGTCAACAATCTGCACAAACTCGTCACCAACTTTAGTGTCAGGATCTTCTTTTAAAGCATCTTTTAAAAAAATATCGTATTGGTCATCAATAAAAGGCTCGTCATCTGCAACAACTAACATTTCCTGATAAATTTCAATATCACCTTTTTCGATATTAACGATAATGTCGAAATTATCTGTTGACCCATAATGTTTTTCAACCATTCCATAGAAAATGTTTTCAACAATTTCTCGTAACTTGTCTTTTGCAATATTTTTTTCACTTGCAATTTGTATTAGTGCGTCAATAATTTCGTTATTCACTGTCGTTTGTCTCCTTGAAACTTACCACTTTAATTTTATAAGTGTTGATTTAATTTTATCTCTTTCCAATTCCACTATTTCGTGATTTTCGTTTTCAAGAGATAGTTTTTTATTATCAAAGCTAAGTAATTTAAAATTAGCCGACTCCATTTTGTTGCCCATGCTATACGTGATTGTCAAATCCCTTCCAATTGATTTCTTAAACTGACGATTGTGCGTTAATGAACGTGTCAATCCGGGTGAAGAAACCATAATGTTATATGTCATTTCAATACAATTTTTTTCTTCTAAAGAAGTTGATATTTTCCTGCTTAATTCTGCACATTTATTTAAACTAATTCCCTCATCCGTATCAACAAAAACCTTTAGCAATAGTGACTGTTTTTCATTCGAAAAATCTATATTCACCAAAAAAATATTCTTATGTTCTGCTACTGTGTTTTTAATTATCTTTTCAATAGTATTTTTAGTGTTTTCTTTCATCTATACCCTATTAAAACCAAAAAAAGTGGTTTCAAACCACTTTTTGTTCAAACTCAAAAATGTTAACGAATGTACATTTTTATCAAAAAATATGCAAGTCAAGGTTACAGTTTTTATTTTCACTTTTTAATGCATTGAAAATAAACAAAAAAAACCTCCTTCCGCTACTGTTAATATTTTAAATCATGCGAAAAGTTATTTCCTTTCGCCGTTTAATATTTAACCTGAGTTCGGTATAACGATTTAAACTATAAATGCTTCATACGAATTTCGCGATACATCTAGTCCATATTTGTAGAGTAAAATAAAATCACACATTATGAATTCTCTATTTTTCATATATATAACTGAAAAAAGTCTAAATATTCCTTATATTACGCTTACTAAATTGAGTCGTATCGTGAAACTGTTTACCGAATTTAAAGAGATATCACATGATGAATGGATGGAAAAACTTAAGTCTGATTTAAATGGGTTAAGTTTTGATGAAACCTATCGTTCAACTTTCTATGATCTAAAAATTGAGCCCATTTACTCATCTGAGAATGTCGAAAAATTCACTCACGCGCAAACAATTCATGAATTACTTATTCAGCACAAGAAAAATGGAAATAAATGGATCATCGCTGAGGAAGTTGAAAATAAATCTCCTGAAGATGCTAAAAAGCATATCGAATCTGCTAAAAAACGTGGCATCACTGCTATCATACTTACTGGTTTTAATTCTTCAGCTTCCAAGAAGCTTGTTCAGCGGTATGGATCCGATTTTTGTTTCATCAATGCGGACGATAACAACTCTATAGTTGATGTCCAAGAAAATGCGGAAAAAAATTACTCCTGTGCCGATGAATTGTTTCTTGCACTTTCTCAGGCAATTGAACGGAACGAAGAAACTGTATCCTTCCCAAAAATTGAATTTAAATTTTCTATCGCTTCAAACTATTTTCTTGAAATTGCGAAGTTACGTGCCTTGCGTTACCTATGGGCGAGCATCGCACGGAAATTTAAATCTAATTCTATTCACACAAAAATTTATTCGAAATCACATGTAAAAACGGAAGGAAAGAAAGATCTACCAGAAAACATACTATGTGCTACTACAGAAGCAATGTCCGCTATTCTTGGCGGAACTGATATTTTAGCGATTTCACCTTTTACAGAAAATAATAAATTTTTTGGAAATCGTATTTCATCAAATATTCAACATATTTTACAGTTTGAATCATTTTTAGACAGCGTCATTGACCCCGCCTCGGGTGCATATTTCATTGAGTATTTAAGTCATGAATTAATTGAAAAAGTTGCAAAAAAATTATCAAAAAAATATTTTCCACTATCAGATTTGCTACAATTTAAATTGGATAATTCGGGAGAAATTCCAAAAATAAATCGAAGAACAGCTGAAAAAATTGATCAAAAGTCTTTTTATCAAAAAAAAGACTTGAATGATTTAGAACACCTCAATTTTGTTTCGGGAATTCCACCCTATTTGCGTGGGCCATATACCAGTATGTACGTACGCCGTCCTTGGACGATTCGCCAATATGCCGGTTTCTCGACTGCGAAGGAATCAAATGCTTTTTATCGACGAAATCTAGCCGCCGGTCAAAAAGGATTATCTGTTGCGTTTGATTTGGCCACACATCGCGGTTATGATTCCGATCATCCACGAGTCATTGGCGATGTTGGAAAAGCAGGGGTCGCAATTGATTCAGTCCTAGATATGGATATTTTGTTTGAGCAAATTCCACTTGATAAAATATCCGTATCAATGACGATGAATGGTGCAGTTTTACCAATTTTAGCATTCTATATTCTTAGTGCCGAAAGACAAGGCGTAAAAACGGAGAAGCTCAGTGGTACAATTCAAAATGATATTTTGAAGGAGTTTATGGTGCGAAACACATACATATATCCACCACAAGCTTCAATGAAAATTATTGCTGATATTTTTGAATATACTTCCAAAAATATGCCTAAATTTAACTCCATCAGCATAAGTGGATACCATATGCAAGAAGCGGGCGCAAGCGCAGATATTGAGCTTGCATATACGTTAGCCAATGGACTAGAGTATCTCCGAACGGGTATCGCAACTGGCCTTGAAATTGATACTTTTGCACCTCGCTTATCCTTTTTCTGGGCAATCGGAATGAATCACTTTATGGAAATTGCCAAAATGCGGGCTGCTCGTCTCCTTTGGGCAAAAATTGTTAAAAAATTTAACCCAACGAACAAAAAATCCCTAGCCTTGCGCGCGCACTGCCAAACATCGGGATGGAGCTTAACTGAGCAAGACCCATACAACAATATCACGCGAACCTGCATTGAGGCATTAGCCGCCATTTTTGGACATACCCAATCATTGCACACAAATGCTTTGGATGAAGCTCTTGCACTTCCAACTGATTTCTCAGCAAAAATTGCACGAAATACCCAGCTTTATATCCAAGAAAAAATCTCAATAACGAATACAGTCGATCCGTGGGGTGGTTCTTACTACGTTGAAAAATTAACACATGAACTTGTTCACAATGCTTGGAATTTAATTCAGGAAATTGAAGAACTCGGTGGAATGACAAAAGCTATTGAAACAGGTTTACCCAAAATACGAATTGAAGAGTCTGCAACCAAGAAGCAAGCACGAATTGATTCCGGACAAGATATCATTGTTGCTGTAAATAAATTTAAAACAAAGCAAAAAACGGATATTGATATACTAGAAGTTGATAATACCGAAGTCCGTGAGGCTCAATTAAAGCGGTTAGAGTTCTTACGAAAAAATCGCAATTCAAAAACTGTTCAAATTGCACTGAACAAAATTAGTTTATCTGCTAAAACCGGGAATGGAAATTTGCTTGATTTATCCATTAAAGCTGCTCGTGAATTTGCAACTTTAGGTGAAATTTCATCTGCATTGGAAAAATATTTTGGGAGATATAAAGCTATGTCACAATCAATTACAGGAGTTTATTCAAATGAAATTAGTGGTGACCCTTCTTTTAAGCGAACACAGAATTTAGTTCTTAAATTTGATAAGCTAATGGGACGTCGTCCACGTATTTTAGTTGCAAAAATGGGGCAAGATGGGCATGATCGAGGTGCAAAAATTATTTCTAGCAGTTTTGCAGATCTTGGCTTTGATGTTGACATTGGCTCACTTTTTCAAACACCAAATGAGGTTGCAAAACAGGCAATTGAAAATGACGTTCACTTAATTGGTGTTTCTAGCTTAGCGGCCGGTCATAAAACACTTATTCCACAGCTCCTAAAGGAACTTGAAAGACTTAATAGAGATGATATTCTTGTTGTCGCTGGTGGTGTTATTCCTCAAAAAGACTATCAATTTCTCTTTGATAAAGGAGTTTTAGGAATTTTTGGACCAGGAACAATTATCTCGGAAGCTGCTCATGAAATATTAGCAGTCATGATTAACGCATACCAAAATAACTAATCGCTAATCATCCAATGTTAAAATATCACCTTCAAGGAAAATCCAATCTCATTTTTCCATTTTGATTTAACTACAAATAGACTTTCCACATGCTCCTTTTCCTTAGGAAAATAATAAATATTATATGTAAATTGGATCATTGCATTTTCAGAAAAGCGTAAATTTGATTTCAAAAATGCAAAAATGCTTTTTGTTTTAAAATTATCAATAAGAAACTCTCGGTTTAAGCCATATTTATATGCACTAATAGCTTCTGATGTATTCACATTCCCTATCCCGATACGCATATTTTTATAGTTTACCTGATACAAACCGTAAAAATTTTTCCAAGTATTAAAAAAATAGAATTTTGTTGATAGATAAAATTTGTGTTTAATTTTGTATCGAATTTGAAACTGTACTTTAGTATCTAGACTATTCATGTATTTAAATTTGAAACTAAAATTTCGCCACTTTCCTATTATGCCTACGAAAATGTACTTTGACTCTTTTCTTTCATTTTCTATTTTTTCCGAACGGATTTCCTTTCCATGTTTAAATCCAAAAAAAAGAGATGCGTTTTTTATAATGTTTTTTTCGAGTAGAAATACGCTTCCTTGCTTATTCTTTGCTCGACCTGAACTAGAAAAAATTGCTGTACTCTTAAAATTACTGAATAATGAATGATAATAGAAGTAGGCAAATGAAAAATGTGTTCCCATTTCCTTGTAGTTAAATCGAAATTCATGTGCAGAATGACCCCCAATTTGAAAAGCATGGTTCGTGTTCAAGCGAAAGTTAGAAAAGTCATAGTTTTGCATTATCCCCAATATATTTTGTGCGTTAATCACTCGCTTTTCATAATCGGTTTCAATATACTGCGGTTTTGAAAAGGTCTGATTTAAAAAACTTAAATCAATTTGATTCTTTGCGAACTTATAAGCAAAATTTACAAAATGAATCGTTTCAGAAAGTTTCAATTTTTTCATAAATTGATTGGCTTTAATTTCAGGAGCATAGTAATTGATCGAAGTGAAATATCCTCCCCGATCCGTTACAAAATAATTCTGCTTCCCGAAAAAATATGCAAGTGAAATACTCGGATGATAGTGATGCAAAAAAGAAATTCCGGTCAATGTATTTTGTTTATTTAAAGAGGTTTGGAGCGAAAAATATATCCGCTTTGGCGCAATAAAGGAACTATTCTCGTAAAAAAATTTCCCATAGGGAGTTGAAAAGATTAATGGATTTGCATTATTAAGCTTCATCATTCCAAGATTAAAATTTGTATTTTTATAAGTAAATGAAACGAGTCCTGAAATAGTAGAGAAATAGGGCTCAAATCGAGTCTTTTGTGTAGAAAAATGTAACGCTCCTTGCTTGTATATGAAGCGATGGTAACTTTTTAGAACAGCCGCATCACCAAGGAAATTATTTTTTGTTGAATCAATACCAAGGGTTTGGCGAAAAAGTGTGTAGTGATTATGTTTAAGAGAATTATTAAATGTATCAAAACTATTCAAAAAGTATAAATCACTCAACGCCAAATCATATTTTCTTGCTTTCCAGATTCGTAAAATTGAATCTGGAATAAAATAAAACAAATTTGACAAGTCAGTAAGTTTCATGGTATTTATATCAATTTTGCTCTCCCGAATCGCCTCAATATCTTCAATTATTTCTTGTTGATTACCATATTCAAATTGATCCAGTAACCAGATGGGATAGTCCTGAGAAAAAATAATTGAAAAAAGGAAAAATAGACTGAATTTTTGTAAAAATTTCAACATATTACCTGATTAACGAAATCGCATTTTTTTTTATTTCAACGGGCATATGAAAAAAATTGAATGGTATCATTCACTCATTGTTTTTTTTCTTTTTATACTTGCATCTCAGACGATAGGTAGTGTTTTAATAATAGCTTATTTTTTTTTTACAGATGGTACTATGCCAAGCATAACAAAATTGATGCAGGCCGAGGGTATTACAGCGCAAGCGACAGTAATGCTTATTTTCTTTGTTGTCATTCCAATTACATATTTAAAGTTGCTACGTATAAAGCCAAGTTCTTTTTATCGATTTAAAAAGCCACTAAATACAGATATTTTTTGGTCTATTCTCGGGATTATTTCTTTGGGAATATTACTTTCTGCTTTCATACACTGGTTAACCGAACTTTTTCCATTTATTGACAATGGCTTACTTTCGTTTTCCGGAAGTAGTAATTTCCACGAAATTATAGCAAATATGTTTAAGAGCGATCACATTTTAAAGGTAACAGCACTTATCCTACTTATTGGAGTTTTTCCCGGATTCGGTGAAGAATTTTTATTCCGTGGTTTTATGCAACGACTTTTGCATCAACGTTTTGGCTTCTTTGTAGCGGTTTTGTTAAGTGGTGGTTTATTTGGATTTATCCACGCCTTTCAACAAATTTCACAAGCTATCGCTGCATTCTTTATTTCTTTCTACTTGGGTTATATTTACTACAAATCAAAAAAATTACTTTCACCTATGATAGCACATGCAATAAATAATTCATCTTTTGGACTAATGGTTTTTCTTTTCCCAAACAAATCTCTTGACACCCTACCACCAACGGCTATTATTATTTTAGCAATACCTCTCGCTATTTATTCCATTTATTATTTTTCTCTAAAAAGTGAAAAAGAATGGGGTTAGTTCTTGACATCCGTTGATTAACACGGATTTTTCAGGAAAAATATTGGCTTATAAATGACGATGTAAGTATGGTTGAGAGGGATTATTTCCAGTTACACTAAATCGAAAAGGGCAAGATAGAATGATCGAACCAGAGTTCAGGATAGATTTTAAAATACAAATGGTCATCACTTGCTATGTCTTTTAAGATAAAGGACTCATAAAAACGAAGGAAAGCAAATGATAACCAAGAGTAATTCAGCAAAATTAATTTGTAATATTGATGCGTTCCAAGTACAAAATATTTTTTATAACTTAATAAAACGATGCTTACGTTGTCGATCTAATTCTCTAGACAATTTTCTAAGTTTCCGCTTGGATTGATTTAATTTACGTTTTCGCTCATCGGTTGGTTTTTCGTAATATTGCTTCTTCTTAATACTTGCTATTAAACCCGCTTTTTCACATGCTTTCGTGAACCGTCTAAATCCTTTTTCGAATGGTTCTGTATCTCTAAGTTTTATATGAATCATGCTTTCTACTTTCCTCCATAACAAGCTACTTCAACAGGCGTGATTATACGGTTATCATAGATTAAATGCAATATATCTTTCAATTTTATTATCACTAATCATAACTGACAATAAGTCGTATCTATATGCTTAAACTTGTAATCACTTTTTTCATTACTTGCGTTAGTCTAGGTTCCGCTTCCATTGCTACGCTAATAATATCCGAAATATTTACTTTTTCAAGAGTATCTGGAAAACATTCATCAGTCACAACAGCTAATCCTAGGACTTTCATTCCTTGATGATTTGCAACAATAACCTCAGGAATCGTTGACATTCCAACAACATCAGCACCTATTGTTCTTAAAAAACGATATTCAGCGGCTGTCTCTAAGTTGGGTCCTGAAACAGCAACGTAAACAACCCGCTTTAGCGAAAGACCGAGTTCAACTGCAAATTTTTCAGCCTTTGTAAGTAAATCGATCGAATATGCCTCCGACATATCTGGAAATCGTTCTCCAAAATTATCCAGATTTTCTCCAATCAGTGGGTTATCTCCTAAAAGATTTATGTGATCACTTATAACAACAATATCACCTTTTCTAAGTATCGGATTAATTCCCCCACAAGCATTTGAGGCAATAAGTGTCTTCACACCCAGTAAATACATTACGCGAATAGGAAACACAATATCTTCAATTGCGTATCCTTCATAAAAATGAAAACGGCCCTGCATTGCCACAACTTCTGTTGTTCCAATCTTTCCAAAGATAAGTTTCCCTTTGTGCGTTTCTATGGTAGAAGTAAGGAAATGCGGGATCAAGTCATAATCTATTTCACAAGTAATATCTATTTCCCTGATTAATTCGCCTAAACCAGTACCTAAAACGATTCCGACAGAAATTGAACTTGAATCGATCTTTTTTAAAATAAAGGCTAAACTTTCATTTAGCTTTTTTGTATAGTCCAATGCAGATTGAATCATTTTTTCTTTTTCTTTTCTTTTTGGATTTTATCTAAGGCTTCACGGCGTAAACGGACTCTTGCAACTGCTTTTTTGATATCTGAACGATCTCCAACAGAGGCTCCATAGATTCCTCCCGTGGCTCCAACTATAGTTGCCCCAATAAGAATGCCTTTTTGGGGATCATCTCCTCCAGCTATACCCCCAACGAGCCCTCCAACAAGTCCTCCACCAAGTACACCAAGAACAGAATATAATATCGTGTTCGAACTTGATTTATACCGCGTAATGTCCGTAGCAGTAATTGGATAGCCCTTATTATCATAAAATTTGTCAAGTTCAACAATAGATTCTATATCCGATGTGTTGATCTTTGAGAATTTTTTTGTTTTTCCACTAACAAAAGTAATGGTGTTGCCTTCAATATCTGCAACAGTGCCTTCTTCAATTGTGCCATCTTTTTTTGTTATAGCAACTGATTTATGAAATGAGTCACGAAAATGCAAGTTGCTTGTGCAAGACATCATTATTACTGTTAAAACATATGTAAGTATTCGCATGTATTTATTCTCCTATTGTCCCGAGGATACTATCTAAATCAATATCATCCTGTTTTAATTTTTGGTCTTTTTTATCTAAAATTTCTCTTGCTTCTTGTCTAATTGTCTGTAAATCTATGTTAACCTCTTTCGTTGTTGTATTACGCTTTTGAAAAGGTCTTTCATCTACTAAAGAATTTGACGAATGTTCCTCTATCTTATCCCCAATATCTTGCGGCATTTCTTGAATACTGCTAAAATTTATTTTTTTTCGCTTTTCAAGTTTTAGAGCATTTTCAGTTTTTCCCCCTTCGTCTCCCTGAATTTCTAAAACATCAATTAAATCTAATTGCGCTACAAGAAGACATTTAAGGCGTTTAATAAATGTCTTCTTTTGTTGCTCTAAAACAATAATTTCGTCATGAAGACGATTTCGCTCTACTTTTTTCTTTTCAATTGTTTCAAGTGCTTTTAATTCGGCTTTCTGGATAATGAGTTTTGCTTCCCTTCGTGCAGTTGAAAAATCACTATTTGCTTTATCTGATTTTATTTTTTTTTCGGTGCTGATTTTATCTTTCGCCAACAATTCATTTTCCGCTTTTAACCTTTCTTTTTCGGCAATCAGTGCTTCCATAAACTCGGAAATATCAATTAAAAATGTTTCTACTTCGTCCACATCACAACCGCGCATGGATTTACGAAATTCTTTTTTCCGGATGTCTAATGGTGTAATATTCATAACAAAACCTTTTGGTAATCACGTTGTCCAAATAACAACGAACCAACCCGAACTAGTGTCGAACCTTCATCAATTGCAAACATATAATCATTCGACATCCCCATTGAAAGTATCTCTAAAGATAATGAGAATCGTGCTCTTAAGCGATTACGAAGCTCTTTTAAATCTTTAAAGCTTTTACGAATGACAAGTTCATCTTTAACGTGTGCACCCATCGCCATTAGTCCTTCAATTGAGATATTTTTCAATTGACCAAGTGAATCAAAAATAGTTTCAATTTCATTCTTACAAAAGCCCGCCTTATTTTCATCATTGGCTGTATTGATCTGTATTAACACTTTTTGAATCATTCCGAGTAACTTTGCTCTTTGATCTACTTTTTGCGCCAAATCCAATGAATCTATGGAATGAATCAACTCTACATTACCTATAACTTTATTCACTTTATTTTTTTGCAAATGCCCAATCAGATGCCAACGAATATCGGTCGGAAGTTTTTCAATTTTCATGAGTAACTCCTGAACCTTGTTTTCTCCAAAATCACGTTGTCCAATACGATATAGTTCTAATATATCAGAAACAGGCTTGGTTTTGCTTACAGCAACTAACTGAATACCCATTGGAAGTTCGCTCATTAGTCTTTCATAAGCTACTGCTTTGATCACTAGTTCAAGTCTTTCGGCCTAAAATTAAAGTCCTGTGGGTTCACACCTTGCTGACCACCCACGGGCAAAATTTCACCAAATTGCGCTTCGTATTTTGATACGTTATCTGTTAACGCACGCAAAAATCCTTTAGCATGTTGCGGAGCCATAATAATTCGAGAATATACTTTTGCTTTTGGCATTCCAGGTACAACTCGAATAAAATCAAAAATAAACTCCGAAGGCGAATGACTAATTAGAACTAAATTCGAATAAATTCCGTCCGCTTTTTCTTCCGATAACTCAATGTTTAATTCATTTTTGTGTTCATCATCGTCCATAAAATTCCTTTTTAATATGATTTAGAAACGTTTTCATTGTATATTTGCAGAAAAAAAATGTAAGTAACTGATAATTTAAAATCAATGTTAATATGCCGTTAATCCCAAACAATATTATTGAAGAAATTAAAGAGAAAGTGAATATTATTGATCTGATAGGGTCATATATTCCAATTAAACGAAGTGGCACGAATTTTTCCGCTGTTTGTCCATTTCACAAAGAAAAAACACCTTCCTTTATGATTAGCCCAGCAAAGCAAATTTTTCATTGCTTTGGATGCCATGTCGGGGGAAACGCATTTTCCTTTGTAATGGAATATGATAATCTTAATTTTGTTGATGCCGTTAAAAAAATTGCACAGTTGACGGGTTACAATCTAAGCAAAATTCATTACGTTTCGTCTAATGTAAATACGGATAAACGTGCACAAATTTTTTCGTTTAACCTTAAAGTAGCACATTTGTATCAAAAATCTTTGCAAGGACATGAAAAAGCGCTTCGCTATTTTAGCGATAGGCAGATTACGGATGATTTAATTCAGACCTTTTCTCTTGGCTTCGCTCCACAAAACAGTCAATATATTAGCTCAAAATTAAATGAGACCGAGCAAAAATTAGCCATTGATTGTGGATTGATCATCAACAGTAAGAATCATTATTTCGATCGCTTTCGCAACCGATTACTCTTCCCTATTTTTGATGCAAATCATAAAGTCGCTGGTTTTGGTGGAAGAAAACTTGATCCGAATCAAAGTCCAAAGTATTTAAACTCACCTGATTCCATTGTATATAACAAAAGTAATATCTTATATGGCTTGTCCCATGCCTTGGACTTTATTCGTAAAGAAAAAGCATGCCTTTTTGTCGAAGGTTATATGGATGTTCTTAGATGCCATCAATTTGATATTAAAAATGTAGTTGCTACATCAGGTACTGCTTTAACTGCAAGTCATGCAAGACTTATTTCTCGTTATTGTCAGAAAATTTTTTTAATCTATGATAGCGATCAAGCGGGGTTAAACGCTATAATCCGCAGCATCCCTATTCTGTTGTCGCACGGTTTAGAGTTATTAATAGTTCCAATGCCAACAGGACACGATCCGGATTCCCTTTTACTTAAATATGGAAAATCTAAGTTTGATGAGCTAATTAAGCGTTCGGTTGATTTTATCGATTTTCAATACCGTTTCTACTCAAAAAAAGGAAACTTTAAGCAAAATTCGACCACTGTTCCAATTATTAAGCAAATGCTTGATCACACAAATTCAATAAAAGATAATTTCCTCCAGAAACTAAATAAAAGCCGTATTGCAAAATTATTTGACATGGATCAACTAAGCATTGAAAGTTATCAAAATAAATATCAAGCAAATCATGATGATGCTACAAAAACTGCTGAAGCAAAGCTACACGACATTTTTACTGATGTAAATCAAAGTAGATATCATTTAGAAAGAGAAATCTTATCTATTTTCTTAAATTTAGATTCCCACCAGCAAAAGAAAATCCTTCCAGAGCTTAAATCCGAATACTTTCAAAATACTTATTTGAAACATTTTATAAATGAAATCATAAATCAGTTTGACGACAACGGAGTATTTCACTTTGATGACATAAAAAAAAATGATGAAAATCGATTTTTTTCGATCTTCTATGAGCAAGCTCAACTTAAGGAATATCTAAACCTAGATACTCACATCTTAGATCTTCTTTTTCAATTAGAAATTCAATCAATTGAATTTGAAATTAATAATTTAAAGCAATCTTTGACTTCAGACACACTTAAACGTATTAAGATTCTACAAGAAAACCGACAGATATTAATTCAAAGCCAAGGAAATAGAAATGCTACATAAGTACAAAGAATCCTACCCCAAATATGGAAAAAACTGCTTCATTGAAAACAGCTCACAAATTATCGGAGATGTCATTATTGGAGACGATTCATCAATTTGGTTTAATACCGTAATTCGAGGTGATGTGAACCATATCCGTATAGGAAATCGAACAAATATTCAAGATGGAGCAATATTACACGTAACACATAACACCCACCCACTAGTTATTGGAAATAATGTTACAGTTGGACATGGAGCTATTTTACATGGATCGAATATTAAGGATTTCGTTTTAATTGGAATGGGCGCAAAAATTTTGGACGGTTCAACTATTGAACCTTATTCTATGGTTGCTGCTGGTTCAGTTGTAAAACCAAATTTCACTGTTCCAAGTAAAAAGCTAGTAGCAGGTGTACCGGCAAAGGTTGTTCGTGATTTAACAGATGAAGAAGTTAAATTTTTAGAACAATCTTCACAAAATTACATTGAGTATATGAAAGATTACCGGTGATAAACCATTTCTTTGATACTCGCATCAAGCAATCACATTAATAACTAACCTGAGTTCGGGATAACTATTTTCTCTAATAAATCAATCAAGAGTTGGTTAGTCTTGACGTGTATTCATATTAATCGATGTCTTTTAGATCGGAAGGAGTAAGTTATAAGCCCAGCCAGAACATTATTAAAGAAGCCAACAATACTTCTGAAATGTAATTACTATTGTCATAAACTCACGATATAACATACTTGGCTTTCTTCTTTTTCTTAGATTTCCATTTGTTATTAAGCTCTTTTGTAATTTTTCTTCAAAAGAAATACAAAAATCATCGACTTTACAAAATATTTTTGTTAGATTATTTTTGGCTATCATTTGTTATACTTTTGTTTTTACTAATGTTTAAACATAAGAAATATAGCAAGTGATAACCATTCATATTTAAATACTTATCCCGAACTCAGGTTAAATACCTAAAAATCGACCATCTTTGTTCAACTTTAATCAAAAAAAATGGAAGAAACCCTATTTTTTGATTATGCAAAGGTCTCAGGACGTAAAACATATAACGACTCCATGCAAAATAATATAAAGTACTGCCTATGAAAAAATGGTGTCCTATGCGTATCAACGTTTAAGCTTAAAATGTGCGAAGTCAGGAATAAACACGAGCTTATACTTATTCGCCTTTTCAGCCAACATTCAGCTAAAGCTGATTTTATCTTTTCCTGCTTCGCAGTCTCAAGATAAAAACGTTGACTGAATGAAGGCGCTATACCAAATTGCAAATGAAGAAAATAAAATAAATGAATACGCTTATTAAAAGACTATTATTTAACACGGTTTTAATTGTCATTAATTTCATACAAGTATTTTACATCCATACTCGAATGAATTATCAAAATCTGAGCATGTAAAACTTCATAATAAATCCAATACTATCATTGGATTTATGCGTCTCATATTTCGCGAAAATAATGATGAGAGCTTAGACAATCTGATTCTCTCTCAACAAGGGGATCGTCATACACTAGACCATAAATCTGCATTTCCAACACTTCCCTTCTTGAATAATGCAACGTTTTATTTGAAAAAATTGAACAAGATGATGATAATGATTATTAAATAACTCGTCTTACAACAAACTAGAAGCAACAATCGTGGGTCTTGTAATTAATTTTAGATCTTTTCACAAAGTAAAATTCGTTTCAAAACTCAAAATTGTAGTTTTAAAAATACAGCATTTATTAAAACAACGTTAACGCCCGCTTTGCGGGCTTTAACAAAACGATGAAACCCCATCTCCTGCGGAGACTAAGCCTTTATTTTTCAACATTGAAAACTCTGGTGACGTTTAATTTCGCCATTAAGGTATTTTTATATCCTTTTCCACCCTCATATTTGAACTGCAATAAATACTTCATAGGTTTGCATTTCGGCGAAGAAAACTATAGCTTCCCAGCTTGACAGTGGAGAAAAATATGGCAACATGGGTTACAGAATATTATGATCGCGTCGGTGCAAAATTTAGTATACAAGCAAAAAAAAAATTACATTCAGAAAAAACAAAGTTTCAGCAAATTGATGTTATTGATACCGAGCACTTTGGGCGCGTCTTATTAATAGATAATTTAATCATGCTTACCGAACGTGATGAGTATATTTATCATGAAATGATCGCTCACGTTGCAATGAATGTACATCCAAATCCCCAACGTGTATTAGTAATTGGTGCTGGTGATGGCGGAACTTTACGTGAAGTTCTCAAACATTCGGAAGTGAAGCAACTTGACTTAGTTGAAATTGATAAAACGGTTCATGATATTAGTAAAAAATATTTTCCTGATATCGCTTCAGGTTTTATTGATGAACGTGTAAAATGTTACTGGCAAGATGCGATACAATTTGTCAAAAAAAACACGAATCCATATGATTTAATTATAGTTGATTCTAGTGACCCATGTGGACCAAGTGAAGGCTTGTTTTCTAATGAATTCTATACCGATTGTTTTAATATTTTAACGACGAATGGTATTCTTGTTAACCAGAGTGAATCACCACAATGGACAGCTAATTATGTGACCACTATTCATAAAAAATTATCTTCGATTTTTCCTTCTTTTTCGTTTTATCAAGCCTTTATTCCAACGTATCCATCTGGTCATTGGCTTTTTGGTTTTGCATCAAAAAATCTTGATCCAATTAAAGATCATAAACCCAACCGGTGGAATGAAAAAAAGATCAAAACACAGTATTATAATATTGAAATTCATAAGGCCGCTTTCGCTTTACCAAATTTCGTTAAAAATCTGCTGATAAATGAAAGCAATTGATCTTTCCAAATTTAACCTCATAAAGAAGCACCATTACGATGGTCTAGGAAAAAATGCTAGTGAGTCTGAATGGATTTTTTTTGGTGCTCCATTTGATGCAACCTCAACTTATCGCAAGGGATCTCGTTATGCAGCCGATTGCATCCGCAAAGAGACACTACTCTCTCAGGAAAGCTATTCACCTTATTTTAATTGTGATCTAAAGGATAAATCAATAAGCGACATTGGTAATTTAGGTTTTGCTTCGGAAGAAACATCTTTCGTTTTGAACCATATCCAGAATTTAACGCAAGAAATTATCGCAACAGGAAAAAAACCATTTATGCTTGGCGGTGAACATCTCGTTAGTTTAGCTGTTGTAAAAATACTATACAAAATATTTCCCGACCTACGCATTATTCATATTGATGCACATGCGGATATGTCGGATATGCTTTTCGGTGAAAAGTTCTCACACGGAACCGTCATGCGGCGAATTCATGATTTTCTCGGAGATCACAGAATTTATCAATTTGGAATTCGCTCCGGAAGCAAGGATGAGTTAGATTTCGCTCGCAAGCATAATTTTCTGAGAATGTTTGAACTAGCTAATTATGAAAGTGATTTAAAAACATGGAGTAAATTTCCGATTTACCTCACTATTGATCTAGACGGATTTGATCCTTCTCAAATTCCGGGTACAGGAACACCCGAAACTGGAGGAATATTCTTTCAAAATTTTATTCATTTTTTAAAATCAATTCAAACACTTAATTTTGTCGGAATTGATGTTTGCGAATTAGCTCCAAATATAGACCCTAGCGCTATGTCTACTATTTTTGCAAGTAAAGTTATTCGAGAAACAATGATTGCCTGCACGTAACATCGCAAATTATAATATTTATAAGTTGAAAGGAAAATTCGACTTGTGCTCTCCCTAAAAAAATGTTTAGCTTCCTAAATATGGAAGTAAGCTTCTCAGATTATTACCGTCTTTTATTTGAAACATTACTAGAAACTGATGCTACAACGGGCATTGAAGCGAAAATTGCTTGTATTATAAGAAAGCACCATAAATCACAAAATTACTCTGTTAAATTACAAGAAATTGAAAAAAATCGTTTTAATATTTGGGCTTTTCATCCCTCGAAAAGGCAAGATGATCGCGCCCTTTTTTCCTCACATATTGATACCGTTCCACCCCATTTGGCATGGACACATCATCCAGAAAAGGATCTGTACCATGGACGTGGAGCTTGTGATACCAAAGGTGGGATTGTTTCCATGCTCATTGCAAATGACAATCTTAACAAAAGTAAAATACCTATCGATTTTTTATGGGTAGTTGGAGAGGAAGTCGATCATATAGGTGCAAAAAATGCGATTCCATTTTATAAGGAAAATTTTTCTAACTTTCAATATAAAATGCTTGTTTTATGTGAGCCCACGAATGCACAACTGGCAATTGCCCAAAAGGGAATTATCAAAGCAAAAATTTCCTTTGCTGGAAAAAATGCGCATAGTGCTTATCCCCATTTAGGTCGCGATGCAAACAAACGAATGATTGAATTTTCCAAATTTCTGTATGATTTAGCGGATTCACTTAGGGACGATATTTATGGAAGCTTTGATCTTAATATTGGCTTAATTAAAGGTGGTGATGCAGCAAATGTAATTTCCTCACAGTCTGAAATAACTCTTCTCGCTCGTACGAATACCAATCATACTATTTTTAAAAATAAACTATCTGATTTTCTTAGCGAACATGAAAAGATCAAGTGGATAACAAATAATGGAACACAAAATTTCCCTCATTCAGAAAACTTAAATTATAAAAACACTTCTGTCGCCAAATTTAATACTGATGCCTCATACTTAGCCAATATTGCGCCGGTATATCTTATGGGACCGGGTAATATCATTCACGCACACTCAGACAACGAACACATCTTTGTCTCCGAAATAATGGAGGGTGCAAAATTGTACCGGCAACTTGTATTGGATCTTATGAAATGAAATTCCGATTTGATTTCCTTTTGACACAGAGCTCGGTAAATTCTGATTTTGAGCTACGTAAGAATATTTTTATAGCAGTTAATCCTGATGGGAAAATTAGTGAATATCGCCCGTGGAAAAAAAGTGACTCTTGTGACAAGCATTTCAAAGAGCTCATTCTACCGGGATTGGTAAATGCACACAGCCATGGCTTTCAAATTGGAATGCGTGGCTACGCCGATAACCCACGTAATTTTGCTGATTGGGTTAACCGATTTTTATATCCAATGGTCGAAAAAACGGATGAACATTCATTTCGTTTCCTCATGAAATCTCTCTATAAACAAATGATAGAAAATGGTGTAACGACTTTAGGTGAGTTCCATTACGTTCACCATGGAAACGATGCGAAAAATTATGAATTTGATCAAATTATCTTAGAGGAAGCAAAAAAAATTGGAATTCGACTCAGTCTCCTACAATCCACTTATGATATAACATATCAGTCCGCTCAGCACCGATTTTATTCTTCGGAAAATTCCTTTCAGCACTCATTAGATAGAATTGAAGACTGGATGAAAAAACATGGGAAGGAAGATCAATGGTCTCTTAGTGTTGCTCCGCATTCTTTACATGCGTGTAGTCCAAACTTGTTGCGAAGTTCCGTAAAATGGGCAAATAAGCGAAATCTAAAATGGCATATCCATCTAGCCGAACAAAAATCTGATATTGCGTATTCACAAAAGAAGTATGAAACTACTCCCCTATTTGCTCTTCAAGCAATTATCGGTGACTTACTCACTTCAAATGCCTGCTTGGTTCATGCCGTTTGGCTGAGCTTAGAAGAAATTAAATTATTTCGAAAACTAAATTTAAATTTAATTTATAATCCGATGACAAATATGTATTTGGGTGATGGAATTACACCTATCAATGAAATGAAATTTGGAAAAGAGCGAAAAATCGCTTTAGGTACAGACAGTAATAATGCATTTAATATGTTTAATGAGGCTAAAGCGATGGAGGGGCTCCAACGTATTGCTTCACTTCAAATGGGAAATATAAATAGCCATCAGCTTTTAGCAAGTATCACATCGTTTTCCGGAGAACTGCTTAATTTAAAAACTGGACTTATAAAATCTGGCTATTTTGCTGATTTTATTGAAATGAACTTTGAAGAACGAGTCACACAATCAATACAAGATTTTTCCGTGAGTGAAATAATTAATCATCTCATTTTTAGTGGATTTGAACGAGCCGATATAAATGCCGTTTACATCGGGGGAAAAGCGTATGCAGTATCGCATATCAAAAAATGAAATCAATTTGCTACCAAGAATTTGCTATCCAGGAAAAATCGAAGAAATTTATCTTCCTGACCGTCTTGACGAGATTCTTGGATACTTGAAAAATTTTGGGCAAGTCGGTTTTGATACCGAGTCACGCCCTGCTTTCAAAAAGGGTCAGGTTTTCCCTATTTCGGTTATTCAGCTTGCTACAGATGAGCATGCTTTTCTTATTCGAAATCAATTTACAGGAATTACAGACTCCTTTTCAGATTATATGTCCTCAAGTCAATATCAAAAAATAGGGCTTGCTCTTCGAGATGATACAAGGAAGTTACGCAAACTTGGAATTCAAGAACCAGATGGATTTGTAGATATTAGCAAGATTGCACAACAAAAAGGAATTATTCAAATTGGTGCCCGCGCACTAACCGCTCGCTATATGAAAAGACATTTGTCAAAATCTGTGCAAACCAGCAATTGGGCAAAAAAAAAATTAAATGATAAGCAACTTAAATACGCTGCAACAGATGCTTGGATTTGTTTAAAAATTTTCCCTGAGCTTTTAGACGATCAAACGGATTATCACCATTTAGAAAAAATCCATTTTGAAGAATTTGAAACGTGGAAAAACCATAAATTTTATGAATAAATTACTTTCATCATCCATAATTTATTGTAAATTCGAACATCTTTTTTTAAGTGATCATGATTACAGTTTCTCGATTTTATAAAGAAAATCAAGCCAAGTTAGGATTGCATCTCTTAACAGGCAAAAAATCTTTGATGAGGCAAATTACAAAAAATCGAATTTTGGGACCATCGTATGCCATGTTTGCTTCCTATGATTACTTGGACTCGGGCGATATCATGATTTTTGATAAAACGGATATGATTTTTCTATCAAAGCTCGAAAAGGAAAAGCAAATAGTTGCATTTAAAAAAATGATTGATTCCCATATTACCTGTATCATTTTTTCAAAAACAAAGTATCGAATCCCCAGTTATTTAATTCAATTTGCAAAGTCAGAAAATATTTCGCTGTTCCGCTCTGATGAATTGGATAATAAAATACTCCATATCGTTTCCAACTATTTAGACTTTATTTTTGCTCCTGTAGAAAATACGCACGGTACTTTAGTTGATGTGTGGGGTATAGGCCTACTCATTATTGGCCGAAGCGGAATAGGAAAAAGCGAAATTGCACTAGATCTAGTCGAGCGAGGGCATCGCCTTGTTGCCGATGATTTAATTTTCTGTAAGCGAAAAAGTAAATTTATTCTAATGGGAGAGGGACGCGAATTTGCGAATCATTTTCTTGAAATTAGAGGTCTTGGACTCGTTGATGTGAAGCGACTTTTTGGTATCCGTAGTATTCGAAAGCAAAAGCGAATTGAAGTCATAATTGAGCTCGTTGATTGGGATCCAAAGCATAATTATGATCGAACGGGCTTAAAACAAAATACCAAGGTCATAAATGAAGTTGCTCTTCCATTAATTTTACTTCCTGTTTTTCCAGGAAAAAATATGACCGTACTTGCGGAAACGATTGCATTAAATCAGCAAGTTAATATACGCGGTGAAAATCCAGCGAAGGAACTAAACAAAATTTTGATGAAAGAGATGCAGAAAACGAAAAGTAAAGAAAAAAAATATAACAACTTCTTTGATGATGACTATGAATAATTACATCGCTATTATTATTTGCCATGGAGATTTAGCGGCGAGCTTAAAAAGAAACATCACTGAACTTTTTGGTGAAACAAATCTGCTTTTCCCTTTTACAAATCAATCAAAAACAATTGAATCCCTATCTGTTGAAATTGAAAAAGAACTTGATCGACATACAAACAGTAAGCTTATTTTTTTTGTAGATTTAAGGGGCGGGAGTTGCTGGCGACTCGCTAGACAGCTTTCTAAAAATCATTCCGAACGATCTGTTTTAAGCGGCGTTAATGTACCCATGCTTATTCAGTTTCTAACAAAATCAGAAGAAACAAATGATATTAATGAACTTTGTAAGTTCATCATTGAAAAAACAAAACTAGCGATTATAGGTGAGTAAAATTATGATTTCTTTAATGCGTATTGACGACCGATTGATTCATGGACAAGTAATTATTGCTTGGGGAATAAAGTTGAAGCCGGATCGTTATGTTATTATTGATGACGATTTGGATGAATGGGATGGCGAACTCTATCTTGGTTGCCTCGAAAATGAGTCCTGTGGCTGTATTATGACAGCAAAAGAAGCGTCTTCGCATTTCGAAAAATGGAAAATGTGTAAAGAGCATTATATTATATTAGTCCGTTGCCCAAGAACCTTAGAAAATTTAAAAAAATACGGGATTCAGTTACCTGATATAAATTTAGGAGGATTGCACTATTTAGAGGGAAAAACACAATATTTAAAATGCTTATATCTTTATGATGATGAACGAGATTCATTAAAGCGGCTTTGTGCTGAACACAAAATATTGTATCAACCACTGCCCTCCGATAGTAAAGTTAATATCAAGAATATAATTTAAATAACCTGAGTTCGGGATAACTATTTTTCTCTTTTTATCTAGTACAACTTGAATTCACGCCACTTAAATTTTGATTTTTCAAACTTTAATTTTTATCGGACACAACTGGAAAATATCTTAAATTTTGTATCCTTAGTACTTGTCTTTTGCGAAAAGAAAAACTATACTGTCGATCTTATCGGAATAAATCTATTTAAATAGTCTAATTATTCTCTAAATTGAATTATTATCTGGCAATACATAGGCAACTTTAAAAAACTTTAATAAATGACTCTATAAAATTTACTCAATTAATGCAAACGAACGATATAACCATAGGAAACTAATAATGGATCAAGTAATTCTTTTCTCATGTGATTTAATTAAATGGAATTCTGATAAAATGAGAATTGGCATTTCATTTAACTTGTATTTTAAAAAGGAAATTTTTTCGCATCTCGTGGATATTCAAATCAGAGATAATACAGAAGCTGTGCAAACAAGTGTGGAAGAAATTGAAAAAATAACGAAGGAGAAATTTTCTTTAGTTTCGAAAGATAAAGTAGAATTAAAAAATGCTGATATTATTCAAACAAGCTTGAAGCAATACTATGGACGTTTACAACGTGAGCTTAGTTCGAATCGAAACGGAAAGTCAAAACATAAACCCTCTATTACTCGATATAATCTGTTTTATTTAAAAGACCCTGAAATTAATCTATTAGACGACGAAGAACGCTACCTAGCCTATGTTGATATCATTGAGCGGAAAGCACGAAAAGAGCAATATACTCAAATTGGAAATTATTTGGTAGATGCTTTATTGATAAAGCCGAGAGATAAAAAATTGATAAAGTATCAAGCTCGATATTATATGGATACAAATCAGCCGAAGGAGGCGGTTGCTGCTTTAAATCGCTGTTATGCACACAACCCGAATGACAAAGAAATTGTAACTCAGCTGATTCGGCTTTATGATGAAACGGGTGACTACAAAAATGCTGAAGAGTGGTGTGAAAAAGTTTTGGGAGAAGATCCCGAAAATCTTGATGCATTAGTGCGTAAGGCACAATATAAATATTTTCGGAAACAAGCTTACTTCAAAGAGTTAGATCATATTCAAAAGGTTAATTCAGAATGGTTAAAAGAATATCTAAGAAAAACATGGAATTATCGTATTCCAAAAACAAAGATGGATTTAAGTCCGATTAAAACCGCTCGTTATTTAGGGTATGAAAAAGCACTTGATATTGTCAGTTTTGCCTTTAAAAATGTAATCCCTTGTGATGCCAATACGCGAGAAGCTCGTGTCATGTTCTCGAAAGAAGAAATTGATGCATGGCACAACTTAATTGCCCGTTATGATGTTAACGATTATGCTTTTTCACTTTTCCCTGAATCAATTCGTGTATAATAATAGTACAAGTTAAATACAAATTTAAGGATGATACCACTCTTACATTCGAGGAAAACAAATGAAAACTGAACTTTCGGATATAAACACTTTTACCAAAAAATTTTTAGTTAATGTTCCTATTAAAACATATAAAACGCTTTATGACAAGGTGCTCAACAAAACCTCTAAAAAATTACAACTTCCTGGTTTTCGAAAAGGGAAAATTCCGAAAGAATTTGTTCGAAAACGTTATCATGACAGCATTCATGCAGACACATTAGACCAACTCATACAAAAAACATTTAGTGAGGCATGTGATGAAAACAATATTTATCCACTTGGAAATTTGCACGTAAGTAAGCTTGATTATAATGATAAAACTGGTTTAAAGTATACCATTCAATTTGAGGTGAAGCCTGAACTCAAAAATATTGTTTATACCGATTTAGTTCTGGAACAAGAAACAGATAGTGTTGATGACAATGAAGTTCAAAAAACCATTGAACAATTGCTTCTTGAATACAGTACGTTCGAGGAATTAGAAAAAAATGCTAAAATAAAAAATACTTCTTATATCCAATCCAACATCCAGCAACTTGACGCCGGTGAAAAAAAAATGAAGGGACATTTTTATCGAAATGTACGTATTCAAATAGGTGAAGGAAAATTTGATAAAAATGTCGAAAAAAAATTAATTGGTTTAGCTAAAGGAGATAAAAAGATAGTCAAACGATATTATCCAAAAAATTATAAAATTAAGGACATTGCCGGAAAATCTGAAATTTATGAATTTGAAATTACAAAAATAGAAGAACGTTTTTCACCTAAATTAGATGAAGACTTTATTGCTCGCTTAAATGACAAAAAGTTAAAAACGGTCAACGATTTAGAAAATCAGATTCGTAAAAATATGGAGCATAAAATTAAAACCGCAGAAGAACAGTCTTTGATAGCTAATGCAGTTAAAGTTCTTCTATCAAAGAACACAATTGAAATTCCAACATCAATGCTAAATAATTATTTAGACAGATTAGTTGAAGATGCTCAAAAAGAACGTGGGATAAATGAAAAAAAATTCCGTTCTGCTCGGAAAGACAGTGCAGCGGATGAGCTTCGCTGGCAATTAATTCGCGACTATATCATTAAAAAGGAAGGCATAGAAATTGCGACAGGTATAGATGGTGAGAGTGAATTAAGCAATTACATTTCGTCATTGTCAATGAGTGAAAAAGAAATCACTTTCTTTAAAGAAAACGAACAAATGAGAAACAGTCTTAAATACCAGCTCTTAAATAAAAAATTTATTGATATTTTGATTCAAAAAAACAAAATTAAAAAAATTAAACTTAGTAAAAATTAAATTCAGGGAATTAAATGTTAATACCTACGGTTATTGAAACAACGGGGCGCGGTGAACGTGCCTATGATATTTACTCAAGATTACTGCGCGAACGAATTATTTTTGTAAATGGTCCAATTGAGGATCATACAGCTAGCTTAGTCATTGCACAGTTACTTTTTTTGGAAGCAGAAGATCCTGAAAAAGATGTGTTCATGTATATCAACTCACCAGGAGGCGTAGTAACCTCTGGTATGGGTATTCATGATACGATGAACCACATTAAGCCTGATGTTCAAACAATTTGTGTCGGGCAAGCTGCATCTATGGGCTCGTTCTTACTTTCATCTGGATCAAAGGGAAAACGTAGTGCTCTACCCAATTCTCGAATTATGATACATCAACCCTCTGGTGGCACACAAGGACAAGCAACGGATATAGTAATCCAGGCCGAAGAAATTGTGCGTATTAAAAGTAATTTGAATCAAATACTGGCAAAAAATTGCGGTAAAAAGGTAAAAGAAGTTGAGAAAGATACTGAACGCGATAACTTTATGACAGCAGATGAGTCTGTTGCATATGGAATCATTGATCGCGTCATTCATCCGACTCAAAAAAAATAAAAATGGACTTAATATGGTGAATAGTAAAACAATCTGTTCATTCTGCTCCAAATCAGCACATGAAGTAGAATATATCGTAAGTGGTACAGAATCACATATTTGTAATGAATGTGTAGAACAAGCTACCGTGCATATACACAAGCAGCGACAAATTAATTCACATCGTAGCTTTAAAAATGAAATGGACGAACTTCCAACTCCCATTGAAATCAAAGAAAAGCTAGACGATTATGTAATTGGGCAGGAAGACTCAAAAATTTCGCTTGCAGTGGCTGTATACAATCACTACAAGCGAATATATTCAACTGTAGATGATGACGGTGTTGAAATAGAAAAAAGTAATGTTTTACTAATCGGCGCTACAGGTACAGGAAAAACCTTACTTGCCCAAACTCTAGCAAAAATGTTGAATGTCCCTTTTGCTATTGTAGATGCAACAACACTTACTGAAGCAGGTTATGTCGGAGAAGATGTTGAAAATATTTTGGTGCGTTTATATCAAGCCTCCGATTTTGATATAAATGCGACAGAACGTGGTATCATTTATATTGATGAAATTGATAAAATTAACCGCAAATCAGGAAATCCATCAATAACACGTGATGTTTCAGGTGAAGGTGTGCAACAAGCATTGCTTAAAATTCTTGAAGGTACAATTGCAAATGTGCCACCGAAAGGGGGACGAAAGCACCCAGAACAAAATTTAATTCCAATTAATACAAAAAATATTTTGTTTATTTGTGGTGGGGCCTTTGACGGTTTAGAAGATATTATTCTGAATCGAATAGGAAAATCTGGCATCGGTTTTAATCATGATGCAACTATTCGAATAAATAAGAATAAATTTAAAATATTTAAAAAAGTAGAACCTGAGGATCTTGTAAGTTTTGGCTTAATTCCAGAAATTATCGGCCGCTTACCAATAATTTCATCACTAGAAAATCTAGATCAGGATGCTTTATTAAAAATACTAACCTATCCTAGAAACTCCCTACTAAAGCAGTATAAAAAATTGTTTAAAC
The DNA here is from genome assembly GCA_032361185.1 of Lepetodrilus ovalis. Lineage (NCBI taxonomy): Eukaryota > Metazoa > Mollusca > Gastropoda > Lepetellida > Lepetodrilidae > Lepetodrilus > Lepetodrilus ovalis. The sequence continues at coordinate 17,769 of JAUTBQ010219226.1, read as the reverse complement.
TCGACCAAGTCGAATTAAAAATCACAGATGCTGCTTTATCTGAAATTGTCGAAATTGCAATGAAACAAAAAACAGGTGCCCGCGGATTGCGTTCAATTTTTGAAAGTGTTATGAAAGAAACGATGTTCACTTTGCCATCAATGATTAATATTGAGGAATGCCTAATAACTGAAGATCTTGTTAAAGGGATTGGAAAAGCTGTGTTTAAAAGAAAAACTCATAAATCGGCATCATAAATATTGTCTTTCGATATTCTTAACTCTATATTAGTGACAGGTTAAATGTGCGAGTTCTTATGCTTAAAAAAATCTTAATTGTTGATGATAATGATACTGTTCGTATTCTTCTTAAAATGAGTTTGGCCAGTGATGAATATCTTATTATAGAAGCAGATGATGGACAATCTGCCTTTTCTATTGTAAATAAAGAAAAGCCGGATTTAATAATTTCCGATATATTAATGCCAAATATGAACGGCTTTGATTTTTGCAAAAAAGTAAGAGAAAAATCTGTTATACCCACAGTTCCTTTTATTTTCTTATCAGCGTTAAATGAAGTCTCTACGGAACTTCGTAGCTATCGGACAGGTGCTGATGATTATATTGTAAAATCTAATTTAAATCGATCTGAACTTCAGCAAAAAGTTAAGAATATGCTTAAAAGGGGGCAAGAATATAAAAAAATTGAGGAAGCAATTGATAAAGGAATGACAGGTCGCTTATCTGATCTTGCAGTCGTAGAAATTGTTCAACTCATAAACACTGGTAAAAAAAGTGGTCATTTAACAATTACTCACGAGAACAATTCTGCCTTAATTACTTTTAAAGATGGGCAAATTGTTTATGCGAAATACCTCGATTATATAGATGAAGCTGCAATCTATAAATTATCTTCTTGGACAAATGGTGTTTTTAAATTTGTCCCGTCTGATGAAATCGTAAACAGAACAGTAATAGAGTCAACGAAAAATATCATAGCGGAATATTGTCGATTAATAAATGAGCAACAATTTCATAAATAAAATTCATTACCCACAAATATGGTTTACCGCATCAAAAATGGTAGGATATACCAAATTCGATCCGACCAAAAGTTTCACTGGGAACGAGATCTGGGTATAGAGGATTCATCACATTCAATTTTTCCTCACGTCTAAGTTTAATTCCATAGTCCAAACGTACTAAAAGTACAGAAAGGTCATAGGAAAAACCAAAACCATAAGCCACCCGCATTGATTCTATACTGATATCATTAAAATTTTGCCAGAGCCCACCAATATCAACAAAACTCTGAATATATAAATTTTTAAGTAATATTTTTGAAAGATGAAAACGCAGTTCAAAATTTGCAACAAACAGAGATCGCCCACCTATTGGCTCATAACGGATGGAATCTTTACCAAGTTTTTGGAGCACTATCTGTTCTAACAGCCCAAATCGCGAGAAATTATAACCTCGAAGCGCTGAACCTATATAAAAACGATCTATTTTAGGGATAAAATCAATTTTATTTTCGCCGCTCTGATATAAAATTCCAGCAAGTCTAAAACTTGTTGCAAAAGTAACATATTGTTTCCAAATAAGAGGTTGATATCTTCGCCATTCAAGATTTACAGTAATATATTGACTACCCTCATACGATGAATCTAAAGCATCTGAAATCGAATATTTTAATGCAACTTTGTAATAATAACCGGATTTTGGATTTACATTATTATCTCGGTTATCTATGCGTAAGGTTGTTGTAACAGAAAAAATATCAAAATCTCTAAAACCAAAGCGTAAAAGTTGAATTATACTTACTTCTGATTCTGCAATAGTTCGATCATAAATAAATTTTAAAGCAAAATAACTTCTTAACCCTAGCCTTTTTTGCATTAGATAATTAATCTGAAGACCTGTCAGATTACCTAATTGTGAATATAGAATACGCTTTGTGAAATTAATATTAGCGTGATAATTCAAAAATGGAAAGTTTACAATTCTACTGTATAATTTCAGCTCGTCTTTAATTCTTTTAAGATCATTATTTACATCAAAATACCGACTCGTGTAATATTTAATGCCCGTATCAAATCCCATACCTAACCAATTACGCCCACCAAAATCAATATCAAAATTGTAATTAATTTTTTTGAAAAAATCATTTGACTCATTTTCCTTTACAAATTTTTCATTCTGATTTGTCGTTCCGCCACCTCCTAAACCGATGTAATATGGTTTATGCTCAATTAACTTTACCAGCAAATCCAGTGAATCTTTTCCAACGGGTTTCCTTTCAACAGAAACCGACTGAAATAAACCTGTATCATATAGATATTTTTTAAAATCTGATTCCAAAGATTCTTTGTAAAGATCACCTTTTTTAAAAGGTATTCCATCGGTAATAAAGTGAGGTTTTGTTTTAATTTCGCCAGAATCTAATGCTTGTATAATTACTTTACGATAATAAAAGTTTCTATTTTCCTTAATATTAACATTCACGTCAATAATATTCACATTATCATGTTTATCGGTTTCGACAACTATTTTGACTAGCATTTTCCCTTTTTCTAAATAGAGCTTTCGAATTTCATTCCCCATCTCAAATAAATATTCTTCTTTAAAAACACGATTTGTCTTACTTGGAAATATTTTAAGTAAATCATCATCAGAAAATAATTTATTACCAATAAAAGATATTTTTCCAAAATAACTTCGCTGATTTTCCAATATTGTAAATACCAAAATTTTTCCTTTGAGTCTGCTCCTTCCCTTGCGAAAATTAAAAGTGATCTGAGCATCTAAAAAGCCATTATATTTATAAAAGTTAGTTAAAATACGTTGATCTGAACGAGCAAAATAAACCCTATAAGCCGATCCTTCTTCACTTTTTAATAATCGAGTGAGTTCATTTTTTGGAAAGGCAGTATTCCCAGCAAGTTCAATTTTATCGATAAGAACCTGTGCAAGTAATAGAAATGGGACAAAAAGAACTAAAACTCGTGATACCATTTCAACCAAACATTATATTCCGAATCGGCATTATTTTGAGTTAAATCATCATTTTGAAATTGTGAAAAGTAGATCTTGATATTATCGGATAAACGATAACTTACTTCATAAGTTTCAATTATCTTCGACTTATTTGCTGAATTCAATACGGCTTTAATTTTTAAGCCTTTTGCAAGTTGTATTGAGCGTGTTTTAATTCGAAATGAAAACTCGTTATTTGAATTTTGAGTATCACGAATTTCTCCGCCAATTCCTTTTACTTCTATACCCGTAATTAAATTCCAATTGCTGCTTACTAATGATGTTGCAATAGTCTGAATAGCTACACTTTTATCAATATTATTTATATCTTCTTGTCCAAATAAGAGCAAAAGAGCAACTTGGTCATCCGTTTTATTTAAATTCCTATTTTCATCATTAATATCATACACCGCTATTTTAACACTTGATAAATCAATTAAATAATCATTAAAGTCAACTTTAAAAATATAAGAACTTGATTCGTAAATACCCTTAAATACAACTAAAGGATTAAAACTTAGCCCTTTTAAATTTTGATCATTCAAATTTATCATTCCTTCTTCAACTTCAAAAGTTTTAAAGGAAGTAAATGAACCATCTACAATGTAAATCTGTCCACGCATTTGCCTTGATTCATCAGGGTTTTGAATAAAATTTATAGAGGAACCTATCGCGGTCTCTAATGTAAAATCAAATCCCTTTAATCCAGTCGGATCAACATTATAAATACGAACATTATCTGCTAAAATAATATTCACATCAATTTTTGTAAATTTATCCTTAAGTTCTTTATTCGATTGAAAACGTGTTTTTATCCCATTTTCATAATCAAAATAAATTTTAGAATCCGAAATAGTTAAATCACCTTTAATCAAAATAGTATCTCTACCAGTTATTTTTAAATTCTCTGAGCTCGCTAGTACCTCAGCATTTTCAATGTAATAATCTATAAAAAAATCATCCAGTTGAAGACTTAGATTTACTGTAGGATGGAGCAAGTTACTTAAATTTACTCGTCCATTCATGTAGAGATATCCACTCTTAGTTGAAGATAATGCGCCATAGCTATAAGTCGTTTTCGCTGAAAAATTTTCTACCCTTAATATACCATTCTCTATTTTTCCAAAATAATTTATATCCTCTAAAGGGTTTCCCAGTTTATCCAAAATAAAAGATGTATTTTTAAATGAAATTATTCCTTTTTCCAGACGTGGATTTTTAAAGGTTCCATCGAAAGTTAGATTTAAATCAATCTTTCCAATAATTTGGGTAATTTCATCATTTAACGATGAAATTGCCGAAATGGTATCTGCTTTGGCTTTAACATTATAATAAAATTTATCTTTTACAAAAATATCTGAAAGTGATTTTTCATCCAATTTGAGCTTTTTCCAGCCAACAATATCAAGATTTGTTTCATTAACCTTAATTCGACTTTTATCGATTATCCACTTTCCCTCTGCAATCCGAGACTTTAAAAATCCCTGGAAATCTAAATCATTAACGGTTAAATGTTCTGAGTTTAATTCTATCTCCCCTAAGGGATTATACCTATCACCCTCCAATCGTACTGAGCCGTCAACAAAACCAGAAATACGTTTATAGTATTCTAAGAATAAGTTATATTTTGATAAATCAATTTGAGAAAAATTTGCGTCTATATTAAAATATTGAGACATATTTACTGTATCAATCTGGTTTTTAAACTTTCCGCTCATTTTAAATCGACTTACCCCATCATCAAACTGCAAATGATTTATCTGATAATTTCCATTCGAGAAAATATATTCTAAACTTGCTTTTCCAAAACTCACAGTATCTTTTCCTATGCGCCTAAAAAGCCCAGAGTCTAGCTTGGTAGTAAACGATATATTATCTACATCAATTTTTACATCATAGAAGAAATCATTAAGATTATGTATTTGAAAATTTCCATTTACTTCACCAAAAATACTATGCTTATAATTCAGAAATTGATTAAAGGGTTTAAATTGAATATTTTTTAGTGATCCTTTTAGTTCCGCTTCTCCATTTGTTAAATATAGACCGCCGAAACTAAATTTACCTCCCTGTGGTGTAATAAAACTGGTAGGTGAAATTGTGTAGACATTTTTGTTTTTAATTATTCGAAGTGCTTTTTCATTACGAACTGTGTATTCATTGTAACGCGAGTCAAAGTGATCAAATATAAAATCGACTGTCGAGTCTTTATACACAATCATTCCATCGAAACGGACTCCATTCAAGCCATCAAAAAGTGCAATTTTCTGAAACGCAATGCTGTCTTCATCAACCGAAAAATCAATATTAAGATGAAATGAACTAATCTTCCCTATTTGCGCAGAGTCTGACCGTATATATCCACTAGCACGAATATCAGAAAATATATTGCTCCCAATAAATCCTATTTCTGCATTAAACGTTTTAAAACCCTTAAAAAACTCTATTGAGTCTGATTTTATGCTTACTTTGGCATTCGGATCATCCAGTATTCCAAAAAGCTCTATTGAGGACTCAACTCTCCCCTTAATCATTTTTGCTCCAATATCATTCATAATTCTGTCAATTGAAGCATTTTTACTATTTAAGTGTAACTTTAGACTATCTGAGTTTATTTTCCCATTAATCTTAAATTTAGCAGCTTTACCAATTGATAGAAATGAATTTTCAATGATTTCGTAATGATGCAAATCATTTACAAAAATTAATTCAGCTGAAGTAATTGAATATTGATCGACTTTAGAGTTTGTTAAATTGATTCGGTTATTTTCAAAGCTAAATTCAGAAAAATCGATTTTCGATTGGAATAATTTTGCAAAGCCATTTAAATCTGTTTTAAATTTTGTTACTCCAATTTTTGAAAGATCTAAATTGTGAAAATTTACATTTATATTATTTTCTTCTGAAAGTATTGTCCCTTTAATTTTATAGTTTCCACCATTCATGTTTATATTCGATGAAAAAATATTAAGGTTTTCTTTCGAAAAATTAAAAAATGTCTCAAAATCTGAATTGTTGAAATTCAATTCTGCAACAGTAGCGGAATCAACGTGAAGCTTTATATTCGCTCCACTTTTATTTCCATTCGCTTCTACTGAAAACGAAAATTTGCTTTCTATCTCTGAAAAAATATTTATAAAACTAAGATCCTTTGAATACAATTGACTTTCATCTAAGAGAATTAAAAAATTATTGTCATGATCAAAATTTAATTTTCCTTTTCCAAAGAGTTTTGTTTCTTCTAAGACAATTCTTACGTGATTAAACTGAATTCCTATATTATCACCGATAATATGGACTCGCATGGCAAAGTTTCTGTCAATACCGCCAAAAGAATAAATTCCAGACACTGCTCTACAATCAATATCAATTTTTTCAGCAACAATAAATGAACCTTCGTAAGAAAGTGATTTAATCATTGTTTTATCTTTTTTGTCTAGAATTACAGTTCCATGCTGAATAGAAATTTTTGGAATATTAAAGACATTATAATTTAACTCATTATAAATATTGAAATAATATATTTTATCTTCCGTTTCCGTTGTTACTAAGGTACTGTCCGCTAGGTTGGGATCAATATCCAAATAAAGCGAATCAATATAAATTCGCGATAAATCATACTCACCAAAGATTAATTTTAGTAAATTAAACCTTGCTCGTAAGTAATTTGTTTTAATTACTTGTCCCGCTTTTAAAGTAATTTTTACATCCTCAAATTCTACCTCGTTAAGAAAAAAGCCTTGCATATTTTTGAACTGAAGTACGGCATCTTTTTCTGTAACAGTATTCAGATAATGCTGTAATGCATTATTTACTAAATCCGTTGTTTTATAGAAAACGTAAAATGTTCCACAACTTAAAATGAATATAATAAAACTAATATAAAATATTTTCTTAGTGAACAGCACATCAAATCTCTTTTCCTACGTGAAATTAAAGATAGGATGCGAGCCGATAAGAAACAAATACAAAAAGCTATCCTCTTTATTTACAAAACTTAGGCGATTTCATTTTTCTGACATTGAATCGAAAGAATTCCTCAAAGCTCTGCCATAAGGATACTTCATTTTAAAAAATTCTTTTATTTTGTGAGAGATATTGGAAAATATATTTAGCAAACATATCTACTTCAATATTAAAGAAATCATTAATGCTTCTACTTTCTATATTTGTTATTTCCCATGTATGTGGAATAATCGAAGTATATATTATGTCATTTTTGATATTGGAAATAGTCAACGAAATTCCATCAATTGTGATCGAACCTTCGTGAATACAATATTTTAATAATTCATCTTGCAACTGAATACCGATTAATTTGTTTTCTCCTCTAACATCAATAGATTTAAACCTTCCTACCCCATTTACATGACCCTGAACAAAGTGTCCACCCAATCTTGTATCTGCTTTCATTGCTCGTTCAAGATTGAGTAACATTCCATTTTTATAACTTAGGAAATTGCTCTTATCAAGTGTTTCTTTAATTGCTTGTACTGAAAAAATCTGTTTACTTTTTTTAATCACAGTTAAACAAACTCCATTAACAGAAATTGAATGATCAACTTTCAGATCCGACATCACAATATTTGCCTTGATACTAAATTCTTTTCCACCATGAAAATCTGAAATGGATACAATTTTTCCAGTCTCTTCTATAAGTCCAGTAAACATGTTTCAAAACTCCCTCTAAAAAAAATATCGTTGTCAATTAAATCCGTTTCCACTTTGCTAAAATTTAAAGCATCCGAAATTTTCAAAATATTTAAATCTCCAAGACTATTTCTACCGGAACCTATTAATTTTGGAGCAATAATGAAAATAAGTTCATCAATTAATTTATTTTTTATCAAAAATGTCGAAAATTTCTGACCAGATTCTATCAGAATAGATAATATTTTTCGATGATATAGCTCCTTCAGAAGTGCATCAAAGAATTTCCTCTCATCATTTTCTTCAATTTTTATATAATCAATCCATTTCGATTTTAAATTCTTTTTCTTATTAAAAACCAATGTTTTGCTTCTCTTATCAGTAAAAATTTTCGATGATATTGCGCTTCGTAAATTTCTATCAATTACAATTCGAATGGGATTTTCCCCTTTTATATGACGAACTGTTAGTGATGGATTATCCGCTATAACAGTATTACTTGTTGTGAGTATCCCATCATTTTCATGACGAAGCTGATGTACTCTTTTACGTGATGCTCTAGAACTAATCCATTTACTATCACCAATTTTTGTTGAAATACGTCCATCAATACTCTGCGCTATTTTTAATGTGATAAAGGGGCGTGATTTCACTACATTTGTTAGATATTTTCGATTTATATACTTCGCTTTTTCATATAAAATGAATTCTTCAACAATCAGTCCTGCGGTACGTAACTGCGTAATTCCACTACCGGTAACCAGCGGATTTGGGTCTTTCATAGCAAGCACAACGTGCTTTATTCCTGACTGAATAATTTGTGGAACACAAGGAGGATTTATCTTTTTCTTTGAATGATGTGAGCAGGCTTCCAAATTACAATATAGAATAGCGGTGTCTAATTTTTGACCTTTCACTTTATTTAGTGCATCTATTTCGGCATGAATACCTCCTCGTTCTTTGTGAAATCCCTCAGAAAGAATTTTCCCACTTCTAACAATTACCGCGCCTACTAATGGATTTGGAGATACTCTCCCTATACCTTTTAAAGCTAAATCAAAACAGCGGTTCATATATTTTTCGTGTTCAAACATTTGTAACGATTCTATATTCGCTTGAATTTTTTATCTAATTCTTCAAGACTCATTGTTATAATAACGGGGCGCCCGTGAGGGCAAAAATACGGGCTCGTGGTTGCAAAGAGCTGATCAATTAAACTCTGCATTTCTTTTATACTTAATTTTTCACCTGACTTAATTGCATTTCGACAGGAAAATGCTGCAGCCATACGATTAACAGGACTTTCTCTTCCACTTAAATTTTCTTTATGATAATCAATTATTTCAATCAGAGATTGTATTTCATTACCGACTTTAATATCACCAGGAATAGCTTCAATTACAATAGTAGTACCTCCAAAGGCTTTTGCAGCGTAACCAATTTTATTCAGCATTTCTTGTATCTCTAAGAAAAAACGGTAATCATCATGAGATAAATCAACCGTTTGCGGAAAAAGAAGTTGTTGCGAATGATAATAGTGTTTTCCCTCAAGTGTTTCTATAATACGTTCATATAATATGCGTTCGTGAGCAACATGTTGATCAATAATAACCAATCCAGATTTTATCTGCGATAGAATATATCGATTATGAATTTGCCACAAAATTTGTTGCTCATCTCTATTTGTTTCCACTTTATTATTCATAGCTTCGCCTGTCATTGATCGAAGCAATCGTTCGTCGATAACCTTATCTTTATCCTTATAGGTAAAAGTCAAATTGGCCTGATTGGGTGTGTCTTTATGGTATTTTTTATTCGACACTGCAAAACTTTGCTTTGGACGAAATTTTAAATCATCTAGATTGATCACATTACTTGCATACAAATTACTATTTCTACGCTTTGTCGCGTTTGAATGGTCGCTTACTGTTTTTTGCGACATTTCAGGTATAACTTCTTCAACATTTAATGCGCGTTTCAGTGAGCTTAGAAAAAATTTATAAATCATTCTGTCATTTGTAAAGCGCACATCCATTTTAGTAGGATGGACATTAATATCGATTAAGTTTGAGTCAATTGATAAATACAAGCAGTACGCCGGATATTGATTTCGCTCAATTTTTTCTCCATACGCAGTTACAATTGCATGGTGCAAATATTTAGAATTTATCATCCTATTGTTAATAAATAAAAACTGCTGTCCTTTACTATGCCGACACAAATCTGGTTTTAATATATAACCATTTAAATGAATATCACCTAGTTGCTCATTTACTGCTAATAAGCCCTTAAAGAATGATACTCCGAGAACATCCTGAATTCGTTTTTCAATACTTGCATTCTTTAAATCAAAAAGCTTCTCATTTTCACTATAAAGAGTAAAACGAATCGTTGGATTTGCTAAAAAAGAACGCTTAACGACAGTTAATATATGAGAAAATTCCGTTGCATTAGTTTTCATAAAATTTTTACGTGCAGGAACATTGTAAAATAAATTTTTTACTGCTATAGATGTCCCAACTTCCGAATTTTCCTTCCCAACACTTTCAATTCGTCCGCCATCTATCAATATCTTCTCCGCTAATGCATTTTCCTTTTGGCGTGTGATTAATACAACTTGGGAGACTGCTGCAATACTTGGTAATGCTTCACCTCTAAAACCCATTGTTTTAATCTTTTCGAGATCCATAAAACTGCTAATTTTGCTTGTTGCGTGACGCTCAAAAGCCAATAAGGAATCATCCTCAGACATTCCTAAACCATTATCAATAATTTGGATTGAAGACTTACCTGCATTCTTTATAACGATTATAATGTGATTTGCCCTTGCATCAACTGCGTTTTCAACGAGTTCTTTCACCACTGATGATGGTCGTTCGACCACCTCACCTGCAGCAATTTTATTAGCCAGAGCTTCTGGTAAAATTTTAATCAAGGGACTAAGTTGTTTTCTTTTTTATTTGAAATGAATGTACCACTTCCACGAACCTTTTTCTTAACAAATTATTAAGACTATTCCACTAAAGTGTCTATTTTGATTCAAAAATAAATACGTTATGCTGTCAAATGGCAAAATATTATTTCAAAAATTAAGAAAAATGAATAAATATTCGGAATTCAATCATTGTTTTAATATTTTGTTACTTTAAAACGGTTAAGAGAAAAACGAGTATTTTTTTTTTTACCGATAGCAATTCGTTCTCAATACATTTATCAAAAAATTAAAGGATCGTTCAATGAAAATTCAATCACTAAAAAAGATAGAAGAGGCCGAACTCATTGTTTACATGGCACTTGAGGCAGAATCAATTAAATTACCACATTTTTTGTCCCATTTTCAATCTGACTTTGACACCATTAGTAAGCTTGATTCTTTTATAGCCGAAAAAAATAAATCACTCGTACTTTATAGCTCTAGTTCAATTAAGCGCATACTCATTGTGGGACTCGGGAAAAAGAAAAATAGGACAACGGAAATATTCCGCTTGGCAGGCGGTATTACTGGAAAATATGCAAAGCAAAATAATATCAGTGATATATCATTTATTTCCGATAGTATCAATAGTGCGACCGCTTTTACTGAAGGATTGATACTGAGTGCGTATAACTTTGACGAATTGAAATCAATAAAGAAACCTGAAAAAAATTATTCTATCTCATCCATTTCTGTTATCTCGAATAAAGATATGACTGATGCATTAAATGAAGCAAGAATTATCGCAACAGCGGTAAACACCACTCGTGATTTATGTAATATGCCTGGTAATTACTTGACACCAAGTATCTTTGCAAAAAAAGCTGAAATAATGGCAAAAAAATATCATCTTAAATGTTCCATCCTTGGAGAAATTGAAATGCAAAAAGAAGAAATGGGATCTTTGTTATCCGTTTCTAAGGGTTCTGATGAAGAAGCAAAACTAATTATTTTAGAACATAAACCACGCAGGATTAAATCAGAAGAAACTATTGTTTTAGTCGGAAAGGGATTAACTTTTGATGCTGGTGGTATTTCCTTAAAACCACCGACAAATATGCATGAAATGAAACGTGATATGTCTGGTGGTGGAGCCGTTTTTGGTGCCATGCAAGCCATTGCAGAAATGAACCTAGCAATTCATGTCGTTGGAATAATTCCCTCATCAGAAAATCTAATAAATGGAAAAGCTAATAAGCCAGGTGATATTGTTACTGCAAAAAATGGTATTACAATTGAAATACTCAATACTGACGCTGAGGGCCGCTTAATTCTAGCTGACGCTTTAACTTATGCGGAGCGATATAAACCAAGTTATGTAATTGATGTAGCTACTTTAACAGGCGCAATAACGATCGCCCTTGGTGACGTAGTTACCGGGATGGTTGGGACAGACCAAGGCTTAATGGATATGATAAAAACTGCAGGAGAAGAAAGTTACGATCGAGTTTGGCAGCTTCCTATGTATGAAGAATATGATGAGCAATTAAAATCACCTGTCGCCGATTTAGCAAATATTGGAGGAAAATTGGCAGGTCCAATTACCGCTGGTGTTTTTCTAGGGTATTTTACGAAAAAATACAAGTGGGCACATTTGGATATTGCGGGAACCGCTTGGGCAGATGGAAAGAAATCACATATGCCGAAAGGAAGTACAGGTGTAGCTGTCCGCTTATTTTACCATTTTGTTAAAAATTTTCTCAAAAAATCAATTTGAACAACACATATTTACCATTTTTTGAAAAATATTTAGAGGTATTATTTTTCCAATAATCGTAAAAGTTTTCTCCCTCGTGCCTGAATTGAAGCTTTATCAAAATGAATTTGATCAGAAATAATTGCTTGTACCACCGGAATTAAAGACGAATCGGACAAAGTTAAATTGTAAAAACCTTGAAGTGCATAAACTCGTACAAACGCATGCGAATCTTTTAGATAGTCTTTATAAATTCGAAATGCTTTTTCAATATCTTCCTTATTTAGAGAAAATGTTGACAAAATCTTTACGATTTGCTCTCTTACTTCCCACTGGGGAATAAATGCAATTTTATTTAAAAATTGATCTTTATATGCCATCAACCATTTCGATTCTTTTTTCGATATTTGCATGAGAGCATGAGCTACTCGAGAGCGTATTTTGACATCACTTTCATTTATCAATAGTTCTATAACTGTTTCAATTAAATTTGGGTTCACAAGAATTTGCCGTGCTAGCTCATTGGAATATCCGATGGTATTTCTATGCTCGCCTGAAAGGAGTTCTCGTAACTGTTTCATTACTTATCTCAACTTTTCAAAATGACATGAAAAGTGTCGCAATACTTTTACTTGTTTCACAATTTTGTATCCTTTTAACTCTGATCGGTTTTCCCAAACGACTGTTAAAATATCAATTAAATAATCAATATGGCTTTGGGTATAGACACGCCTAGGAAAAGCTAGGCGAACGAGTTCTAACGGTGAAGGTTTTTCATTTCCATTTGCATCAAATGTTGCAAACATAACCGTTCCCAATTCGACCGCACGAATTCCACCTTCAATATACAGCGCATTTACAAGAGCAATTCCTGGATATTCCAAAGGATCTATATTGGGTAAAAATTTTTTAACATCAATAAAAACAGCATGTCCACCAACGGGCTTCACATAGGGTATACTTCTTTTTTCAAGTGCATTACCCACATACGAAACCGTTGCATGGCGATAATGTTGATAATCTTTTTCTAATGCTTCCATTATGCCAACTGAAATTACTTCCAGATCTCTTCCGGCTAGCCCTCCATAAGTCGGAAAACCTTCTTTTAAAATAAGCATGCTTCTAAAATCTTCTGCCCATTCATCATTATTGCATATAAAAAATCCACCTATATTAGCAAGTCCATCTTTTTTTAGGCTCATTGTCGCTGCATCCGCATAGGAAAACATTTCCTGAGCAATTTCAATAAGTGGGATATCATTATATCCATCTTCTCGTTGTTGTATAAAATAAGAATTCTCTGCGAAACGACAAGCATCAATAACAAAAGGTAGTTTATACGATTTAAGAAGTTTACTTAATTCACGTATATTTTTCATAGAAACAGGTTGTCCTCCACCAGTATTATTTGTTACAGTTATCATACAAAATGGGATCTTATTTAAATCATTTTCATCTAAAAAAAGTTTTAACTTTTCCAAATCAATATTACCCTTAAACGGTGCCTCTTTGGACAAATCTAAGCCCTCTTCACATAACAAATTAACGGCTTCCGCTCCCGCAAATTCCACATTGGCACGAGTGGTATCAAAATGACTATTATTTGGAATTTTATCTCCTCTTTTAATTTGGGTCAGCGCTAAGAGGCTTTCTGCCGCGCGCCCTTGATGTGTCGGAAAAATGTGTTTCATTCCACTTATTTTTTTAATTGTTGTTTTAAATTTTTTCCAAGAGCGACTTCCCGCATAACTTTCATCCCCCTGCATTAGTGCCGACCACTGATCTGATGACATTGCCCCAGTTCCACTGTCCGTCAGTAAATCAATAATACAATCTTCTGCATCTATTAAGAATACATTTTGATGTGCTTTTTCTAACAAGACGATCCGCTCAGCTTTTGTTGTAATTTTAATAGATTCTGTCATTTTGATACGGAAAGGTTCAATAATCGTTTTCACTCTAATTCCTTTATGTTAAACTTTATAGGTAAACGAATACAAATTAAATAATAGATTCTTATGAACACGGGGCGGTCATCGTGCGATAAAGAAAATATCTTTAAAAATATGATGAGCACTATTTGTTTTTAAAATTGGTATCTCGCTTTTAAAATAAATTTACTCGAAAACCCACTTACTATTAGTCTAAAGTTAGTTTTTTGATACCTTTTAGTAAAAAAATGTGAACTCATGATACCAATACCTGCACCTGCAAGAACATCCCAGATATCGTGTTTATTTGCATTAATTCGGGTAAAACCAACATAACTTGCCAGTAAATAAGCAGGAATTCCAAATTTCCATCCATATCGTTTTTCTATAAAAGCAGCACCAGTAAAAGTAGCGGATGTATGTCCAGAAGGAAAACCGTAGTTACCACCATTTGGACGTCTTCTATTTATTAAACGCTTTAAACCATGCGTAATAAGGATACTTACTCCAATTGCTTTCAAGAACTGGAGACTCCCATCATTGCTATCTTTCCAAATAAGTGTTGTAGAAAATGCTATTAGTGGCAAGGCTATTTGTATAATATCACCCGATTCTTCTGTAGCATTTTTTTGAGTATACAAGAAATTAAATACGATGAAAAATATGATAAAAATACTCCTAATATCGTTCATAAGACCGTTCTATTTTCTATTAAGTTACAACCAATCCAATGTATAGGAAAGATCTATTTCTAGACAAGACGAAAGGCTTTTTCCTCTAATTCAGCACGATGCTTAGGATGAGCTATACCAATGAGTAAATGGGCACGCTCTTTCAATGTTTTTCCATACAAATTTACTGCCCCAAACTCCGTTACAATATAATGAACATGTGCTCTTGATGTTACAACCCCAGCACCTTCTTTTAAAAACGGTACGATCTTACTCTCGCCATTGCGCGTTGTAGAAGTGAGGGCGATAATTGCTTTGCCTCGTTCTGATAATGAAGCTCCTCTAATAAAATCCATTTGCCCACCTACCCCAGAATACATGTATGTTCCAATCGAATCGGCACAAACTTGCCCTGTTAAATCAACCTCAATAGCACTATTTATAGCCGTAACTCTTGGGTTTTTTCGGATAATATGAGCATCATTTACAAAAGAAGCATCTGTCATCGCCACGAGTGGATTATCATCAATGAAATCATACAATTTTCGGCTTCCCATCACGAAAGTTGCTACGATTTGGTGCGGATGTACAATTTTATTTTTTCCGTTTACAACACCACTTTCAATAAGTGGAATTAGCCCATCAGAAAACATTTCTGTGTGAATTCCTAAGTCTTTGTGATTCGAAAGACAGCTTAGAACGGCATCTGGGATACTGCCAATACCCATTTGAAGAGTGGCCCCATCTTCTATCAAATTAGAAACATGTTTCCCAATTTCCATAGCCGTCTCTGTTATTGCTTTTCCAAAGATTTCAGGTATAGGCTCATTTTTCTCTACAATATAATCAATATCACGAGTGTGTATCAAACCATCTCCATGTGTTCGTGGCATGTAAGAATTTATCTGCGCAATCACACATTTTGTAGATTCAATTGCAGCGAGAGTCGTATCAACTGAAGTTCCTAGCGAACAATAGCCGTGTTTATCTGGTGGGGATACGGATATTAAGGCCACATCCAAAGGAATAATTCTCTGGCGGAATAAACGTGGTGCTTCACTTAAAAAAATAGGGATATAACTCGCACGGTTATTTTGTACTGCTTTTCGAACATTTGCACCAATAAATAATGCCTTTACATGAAAATTATCTTTATAAATTTCATCGGCGTAAGATGCATTTCCTTCCGTATGAAGATGAAATATATTTACATCTCGTAAACGTTCCGCTTGCTTTATCATCTCCTGAATAAGCGCCTGAGGCGCAGCGGAAACACTATGAATAAAAATATTTTGGTTCGATTGTATTTGTTCAATGGCTGTAGAAGTTTTCATTTTTCCCAATTTCTTCTGATCATAGCACTTCAATCTAAAGTATTAAAGTGAATCTAAGTTAAAATAGTTATTACTTTTACTAAAAAAACTACATATTTGTAATTAAAACATCTGCATATTCTGAACATTTTAGCAATGTTGCCCCCTCCATTTGACGATGGAAATCATACGTTACAGTTTTGTTTAAAATTGATTTTGCCATTGATTTATCAATTAAATCAGACGCTTCACTCCATCCCAAATGAATCAGCATCATCGCACCTGAGAGGATAACTGAAGATGGATTTGCTTTATCTTGACCAGCATATTTTGGTGCTGTTCCGTGTGTCGCTTCAAAAATAGCAATTTCTTCACCGATATTGGCTCCTGGAGCAATACCAATTCCTCCAACTTGTGCCGCAAGTGCATCTGAAATATAGTCACCATTTAGGTTTAAAGTTGCAATTACATCATACTCGGAAGGACGAAGAATGATTTGTTGTAGCATGGCATCGGCAATTACATCTTTTATCACAATCTTTTTACCCGTAGAAGGGTTTGTTAGAGTGCACCAAGGACCATCTTCCAGTTCCATTGCTCCAAATTCTCTTTTTGCTAAATCATATCCCCATTGCTTAAATTGTCCCTCGGTAAATTTCATAATGTTACCTTTATGTACCAAAGTCAAGGACGAACGATTATTCTCAATTGTATATTTAATTGCTTCACGAATAAGCCTTTCAGATCCTTCTTTTGATACTGGTTTTATACCTAACGATGCACCTGGAAATCGAATTCCACTCACCTTCAGTTCTTCAATAAGAAATTTTTCCAGTTTTTCTTGCTCCTTTGTACCTGACATAAATTCGATTCCTGCATAAATATCTTCCGTATTTTCGCGAAAAATAACCATATCAACTAATTCTGGTTCCTTTACGGGAGATGGTGTCCCCTTATAATATTTCACAGGGCGTAAACAAATATATAAATCCAATTTTTGACGCAAGGCAACATTTAAAGAACGCATTCCACCACCTACAGGAGTTGTTAAAGGTCCCTTAATTGCAATTTTAAATTCACGAATGGCATCAAGTGTTTCTTCAGGCAACCATATACCCATTTTATTAAATGATTTTTCACCTGTAAAAATCTCCATCCATTCAATTTTTCTTTCACCCCGATATGCTTTTTTAACAGCTGCATCCAGAACACGCTGAGTAGCAGACCATATATCGGGTCCAATCCCGTCTCCTTCTATAAAAGGTATAATGGGATTATTTGGCACATTTTTTTTCCCGTTTGCATAAGTGATTTTTTTTCCATTTTCTGGAACACTACTATTTTTATAAGACATTGCTTCCTCGCAAAAATTTGTTTGATAGTAATATACAACTTATCTATAAAATATCTATTTATTAGATTTCAATAAAAAGTTATGAAATTGATAAGTAAAATTATTTAGAATAGGCTTATGAGAAAAAGTAGATTAAGTCAGTACAAAGAAAAGCGATTAATAGAAC
>JAUTBQ010219115.1:0-20889 GCA_032361185.1 Lepetodrilus ovalis | reverse complement strand
ATGAATGTAGTTTACATTTATTACTCATATATAGTGCTACGTGCTCATAAAAATCTGTGATTGTATGCCTTTAAACTCATATATAAAACTAAATGGATATGTCTAAGAAGGCTACTGCTCCTCAATTGATTGCGTTGAGTACTATTGCGATGATATGGGTACCTTAGGGTTACTTTAGCAACCTCGAGCATTGCATTTTCCCTTTCCTTGTCCATCGCGAGTCTGCGCACTTCGTCCTTTAGGAAGTGTAGTTCCTGTTTTACGGTCTCGACTTCCTCTTCTGTCCGTTTTAGCCGGTGTCGCGCCGTGAACGCCTCAGACATCGCTCGGTTCGCAATGTTGCGAGCTAGGATGATGTCTGCGTTGTTGCTGTTTGTTATCGTGATCATCATCCTGTCGAGCTGATAGTGTAAGTATTATATTAATACAAAATAGTATTATAGGTACTAGCCTATAGGTATACTAGATAGTCCATTAATATAGCACTGATAACATACTTAAATCTCTTATTCTCAACGAGAAATGACATAATGAAATCAGTTTATATTCAATATTCATATTAATGCTATTATGCCGGAATGGTTACCATACTATTTCTTGCAATATTTTTTCGGTATTGATTTGAACTGTCCATGGTGTTTAGAATTGCTTTCAAGATGTGTTTGCTCATACCATGGTAGGAAGAATGCTACAACATTCTCAATACCGAGTATATAACCTAGGAGCACCGGCTAGTACTGACGAACCAAGAATAATAATGTTACTGCGGTAGTACAGGCAGCGCACCCGATGATGACCGCGTTGTCAAGCATAATATATATCTATTTTGACATTATATTGAACTGCACATACCTTGTCGCCTATCTCATAGGCATCATCTCCAACGGTATCGACTTCTTCAGCTGAAAATACCACGTCTAATCTATTACACCGATACTAATATTCATTAATATATAGGATGATTTCGTGAATTATTCCGATACATACAAACAAAATCCATTTGAATATATTCAAGTCTAAAACTTACTAGACGAGAGAAAAGCCTAAAGTATCAGAAACGAGAAAAGATGTTTAAAAAGAGACCATATAATTAATTGAAATGGATAGATAGATATATTTTGAACAACAGATGTAATTCCACTTAGCTAGCCAATACTAACCTGGCATGATGCGATTCGTCTGTCTCTTCTTTAGGCTCTGTGACAACAGCTCGAATAGCCTGTCTATCATTCTCCAGAGATACTCGTTCAGCTGTCTGTCATACGTCGGTCCTACCTTATAATCCCTCCGTCCTTTCACCGAGGACATGTCGATATTCAGTATACTAATGCCAATGTTCATGAGAACAAGAGTCGTCGTTATGAAGAACGCTATGAAGACGATCTGCTTGGCGAAACTTTCGATGCCGGTGTCGGCAAACTGGAACTGTTGACTCCTGACGAGGCCGAGTAGTGACACGACTAGGGCCATGTACGTGTTGAAGATCGTCCTGATGTCGAAGGTGTTGGGGCCTTCCAGGAGGTAGAACAGTGACGCGTAGGCTGTGACGATGAGGGTCAGGATGACGGAGAAGCCGATGAGGTCGTTCCTAGAGGACACCAGAGTCGCGCGCATGAGGAACAGGCTGTAGTTGAGGGCGAGAGGCTTCAGGAAGGAGAGGATGCGAATGAAGAGGACGGTTGATATCGAGAACCTGAAGATTTCGTCCAGGAAATGAACCATGTCGAAAGATACGTAGTCGTCTGTAGGAGAAGACAGTACGTTCGAATATACAAGTAAGTACCGGTAAGTAAGGTCTTAGAACATGTAACAAGTAACTTAGTAAATAAGTAGGCCTAGTAAATAATTTTAAGTAAATAACTAAGTAAATAAATAGATTAAACACAAAGAAAGTTCTTTAGAGAATGGCATGTACTGTTTCCACCACTATGAAGCGTAATAAATGACTGTTCATATAATTTTGCAAACCAATATTTTAAACAGCTTCTAACACATTGACATTATTGCGTTTCTTCGGTATCTCTGGTGATTTTATTTTTGACAATAATACGCATTGTGAGAACACTATACGATTAGTATATTTGCTTAGTGGATTCATGGTTTTCACTGTCAGCTTTTCTGTTCATACCTCGGTAAACGTAAACAATATTGCACCCAATCCTTAAATGATTGGTTATGTTAAGACACAGTCTAAAATGAGACACAGCCATCTTACCGGGATTATTATGGAGTTCTTCCACCACGAAAATCGTCCTGTCTATTTTCACCCCGTACACCACCGTCGCACATATAGAAAATAGCATTTCGGCCCCGAATCCTAACATGCTGACGTCAAAGTGAGTACGCTTGGAGCAGCACACGGAATGAAAGAACAAACACAGACGGACGACGATGGAGACGGCGAACAAGACCTGCAGGAGGAGCACGAGATAGTCCCAGACGTTCACATACGGGTACAACCTGGCAGACTTGGCGTCAACCTTGAAAGTCACACTTCCGATGGACGGGAACTCGAAGAGCACTTGGAGCCGGGTGAAGAGCCGGACGCTGGGATTGTACAGCGACGTCTCCACGATGAGCGCGCGTGTGCGGCTGTCCAGCCAAGAGTTGGCCTTGAGGAAGATCGCCCTGCTGGATGCGAATCTCTGGTCCTTGTCCCAGCGTTCTACGTAGCCCCCGTCGCCGTACGTGGCGTGCGTTCCCTGGACTGCGACGCTGCTGCCAGCCACGATTGTGGAGTACAGAAAGGCCTTTTCCTTGCAGTCATCCGTCGTCTTGTCACACAGATCCCAGCCTAGACATATCAGTCAAACAATAATAATAATAATAATAATAGCAATAATAATAATAATAATAGCAATAATGATAATAATAATAATACAAGAACAAAAATAATATCATTAATAACAATAATAATAATAATAATAATTAATAATAATAATAATTAATAATAATAATAATAATAATAATAATAATAATAACTATACATATAACTTACTTTATTCTATGAAACATAATTATTTTCGTTAACAAAATCTAGGTTCAATGGACAGAATATGTACATCCATATCAATCTACACAAGCTACGACACGTCTTTCTATGAAACATAATTATCCTAATATATTTTTTAAAATAATATTTTTTTTATATTTGCACAGGTATGCTAGTACAGTAATTTATGTACACATTCAAATATCTTCGAGATCTAGCCTTAAAGGTTTCGATGAAACGTAGCACTATATTTGAGAAATAAATGCAAACTTCATTCATTAATTATACTTATCATCACTTTTATATCCCCAAAACACTTTAACAAATTTGTGTATTTTGTAAACATATAATCACTTTGTAATGCCATCTCTCCTTCCTCCAAACCGCCTGTGTATTTGTTATATCCTTTATCGTGTAAATGTTATTCAATATTGTTGGCCATACGTTGTTAATATATAATAACACAAACATGTCTTCATGTAAACCCCTCCGCCTATTGCATAATACATTCTGTTATTTGTACCTCATATGCTATAGGGAAATAAAGTTCGATATTTGTTTCAGAGACTGGTGTCAGATGTGCCATACACTATACACATGTTACCTACTGTCAGACTACAACACTGTATATGATGTACAAAGCATTACCCTTTCTGAAAGCCCTGGTCTCCGCTACATTGGGGTCGAATTCTGGAAAACACCTCACGGGGAGATTGTACCTCGTGGCCAAGGTATTCATCTGACAAACACCTTTATAGATCACATTTATATATAAACATGGCTGTCATATATGTACACAAAGCTGACATAATAATAACACAAATAATTAATGCATAACGTGCTTGTTCAAAGCTCTTCACTAAGATTACTATCAGTGTGCACGCATTCCCGCGAGGAGTATACATAAGTCATACGCTGTCATTCCAGGCGTTAGAACGTCAATATTCACAACCATCTCATCCTGCCGAGTGGACTGGAACAATGGTGATCTAACCGTCTACGTGATCACAACAATAAAAAAAAACACGTTAGTTGTCCTGTGACAGGATCCTTATAAAATTCTAACAGGATCCTGGCAGGACACTTTCATCTCGGGTGTCCTGATAATGGCCCGGACTCCTAACAGGCCACCTATGTTTATGTTTGCTGTGGATGGCATCAGCTAGGCTCGAAACCCGGAACCTCCAAATAAGGAGCCACTCGATCTCACCGCGCCCCAATAAACCAATATTACATTATTGTGAAAAAGTCCAAGTTCAGACACATGTCACTCAATATCTACGTAAAGTGTGCGTATAGCTATCATTTAATTTGAAAGAAATTACTGTAAAACATTACTAGGAACTAGTAGTATACGGTACTAAAGGAACTAGTGTACGGTAAAATATGAACTAGAATAGTATAGGAACTATTCGTTTACGGTAATATAGGAACTATTATTTTATAGTATACTATTTCCATGAAAGGAAGACGTACCTCTGATTCTGTATTGACGGAGGACAACAGGCCCCAGGCGAATGTTGACTAGGTCCTTGACGAACCTCTGGTCATATACAGACATGAGTGTAGCGTTGTGATGATACTTGGGAATAATCGAGGGTATCCACATAGAGTCTAGCCAGTTCCAAACACCATTGTGACTGTTCACATGCTACAATAAAATAAATAAAGCACCACTAAATTAAATGTTTGCTTGATTATATGTTATCTGTCTATGCAGATATAGGTCTAGCAATATTTATGGTCAACTAGTGTCACGAAAATCTAATATCGACCCATCAATGAATTGCTAAGCAATTCTTGAGCGTTCACAAGTAAATTACTCATATTTAAATAATCATGCTGCAATTTGTTCATGATGTACAAGATGCATTTTAAGAGACAACATGTTCTTAGGTAGTGTATATATACATGTCAGTTTTCCGTCGGAGAATGTCTAATTTCTTTGGCAGGCATATGCTATAATAACAGCGGTAACCGATCAATTAGCACTGGCGTCAGATCATCGATAATTATGTAATTGTTTGACAGCGACAGATTCCCACAGCGACGTTAAACTCCATAATCACTCACTCACTCGGCACAATATCAATGGAAACCATCACCATAAATTACCTTAACTATGTACGTCTCATTGGCGTAGTTCTTCATCAACATGTTCAGTCTGAAAGAGTTGACGATGTCGTTGTGGAGGCAGAGTATGGCAACCACGGAGACATACACACATTTCCCAACCAGGCAGCTGCCCAGCGAGAACAGTTTGTTTTTCAGTAATAGTTCTTCTCGTCTTTTGTGGATTTCTTCAGAGTCTTCGTCTGGGGGTTCCGGAACGACGCGCGCAATCTTTAGACCAGGAACAACTACAGTGTAGAAAAGAACATAATTTATACAATAGTTAAAACATGTTAGCGGGTAAAACAATCTCTCACAGTGTAACAACTACTTTACCCAATATTGTTCTATTGTTAATATAATTTATTTACATTAACAATTACTGACATTCGACTCAAAACAAAAATATATTGTATTAACTCTTGAGAAATGCTGCACTATCGTTGCTTGGTATCAGGTTATACACAGATGGTGGCCATTGGATTCGTTTGGGAGATAATCTTATAAGAGTAGGCTACGCTTACCTATTGAAGAGATGCCAAGCTGGTTTGCTTTCTGCACTGGGGCGACTGTCCCGATATCCTCCTGTACCGTCTTCTTGAATACCGTGGTCAGTGCCACCGAGAGGATCACTATCTATATGAATATATATACACAACAAAATAAATTAAGGGTTAATAGCATTTTTCAACTTAAAAAATTAGCTAACAATAACTAAAAGATTTCTAAACATGTACAGGCTCCAGGCACGTTTTAAGGACGTGCAAACGGATAGGAAGAAGATTGACACAGTATTCCTCATGCAGTGTTCTATACTATTGTAGAACAGGCTGCGTACCTTTAATGGTTCCACCACTATCGTGCTCCCAGTCGTGGAGAACACCAGTGACATTAGCCAGTTTAGAGAGGTAGCGCCACCCCACTGCAGACTATACAAGAACGTGAAGAAAGCACTGGTTGCGATACACAGGAACACAAAGGAGTACCCCACGAATATAAACCACCACGGAAGAAGTCTTCTCCCGCGCAGGTATTCCAAACAGCCGCATCCACATCCGGTTCCGCTTGCGTCTACGCTCTCGCCTTTCAGTCGCCTCTTCCGGAAGGCCCAGGTCATGAAAACCCCGGGAATGACTATGATGACCGCGCTGACCACTGCTACGTATAATTGTCTGTAATTCATACTGATTGGTCCGATTGTAATGCCTCGGCTCTTTTGGGTACCGCTGTCGTAATCCTGGTACCATGCCGCGCTGGATACCATGGCGAGGAACAACATGGCGACCGCGCACAGGAATCGTTGGACTCTCGAGAAACGGCTGAAGACAGGACGTTTGTAGATGGACAGCCAGAGATGGTCGTCAAACAGCTTTTGCTTGGACATAACGTCAATCATACTGACTTCATTCTGCTCATCTGTGAAGGCTTCGAACGTCCTACAGAGTCGGCCATCATCCTCGTCCAGGGCAAGCCACTTTTGACACAGGAATATGTATCTGGATAAATGAGACGGAAAATCTAAACATACGTACTTGTTAAATAATGTCGATGTCATTTGAGATAAAACATTAATTGATATAGTTTGAGAAATATGAAACTCAATTTGTAAAAATATGTTGACCATAGATCTGTTTGCAGATACTCGTATATTATGGAAAATATATTTTTTTATGTAACCTCGACATAAATTGTGATCAGGGGCGGTATCCTATAAACAGCTTAAGTTTTTTACTTGACTTAAGTCAGCAACAAAAACCTTACTTATCAACCTATTTTGACCAAACTTTCTTGGCTTAGCCAAGTTTATTGAATCTATTTCTAAAACTTCAGACTAATCCAATATAGAAAATCTGGTCAAAATGTGTCGCAAAGTTAGTATTTTTCTGACTTAAGTCTTAAGCTATTTATAGGATACAACCCCAGGGATTTATAATGATTATTGTATTCGACATATGAAAAACACCCTAAGCAAACATATTGACCATTTAACAATATCAATATTGGGATGGTTACACATTTTAGGTTGGTTTGACGCACATGAATAGATTTTTTTCTATAACATTACTACATTATACATTGTTTTAAATTCTATAGAAATACTTCAATTAAGATTTTACTACCAATACTCTATATTTGATGACTTATGAAGCATTTGACATTGCTAAAATTGCCAAGATTTCAAAAGGATTGTTCATGCGTGTACTCTGGCTAATTTACGTTGATGTGTTCCTCGTACCGTCCAACAGATCCAATCACGTGACGTGCATTATTCATGTGTACACATTCTTACAAAAATACAGACAGACAATAGTGTATCAACGTCTCACCAACGCACATGTTAAAATAAACATGGATAAAATCATAATATAAAAACAAGTACACAGCTTGTATTTGGCGAACCTGGCTTACATTAAAGGTAGTTGACTTTCCTTCTATTGGAAAACCATGGTGTACGTCATCATCGCACCACAGAGGTACTTAGTACGTTATCACGTATAGAGTACCCCGGGCACACATCTATTAGAAAACTCGCGCAAACTGTTTATATGAGGTATAAATAGAACAAGGATAAAATCTATTTCATTGGATATATTCTTACGGCGATTTCATCAGGAAAATGATTTCATTGGTTGGGATGGTCCATATGTTTACTTCTAAGTTAATATGTGGGTGACGTTAAACAATAACTCGCTCATTGTGCTTATGTTTGGTTATGGTGAATATTCCATGTGTCTAGTGAACTATCCTATGTAGTATATAGAGTCTATTATTTTTATTATATTAATTTGCATTGAGCACCTAACGCTACTGTTCGGTGTGCAATTCAATTTAGAAGCTATCAATTCACGATCGATACCCTCTAAACTTTTAACAGTAGACCTTTATCCCCTAGAAGTAAAAACATAACCTATGATGATAAATACAAATAACCGTTATGACTCAGGGACACTGCGAGGTACCATCCCCGACCATTCATGACTGTCTATTTGCAGGTATCATTTAATAATGGTCAATTGTGGTGATTTCATATTTATTACATAGAACTCAGTTGTGTTTGCAAGTCATGTTAACACACAAATCAATGTATTTTCAACCTGACAAAGGAATGGCGAACACAATATCAGGTGTAAAGTTTCCACTAACCTTGCCAGTTGATTATTGAACAATCGTGTGCGTGTTATGTCATTGTTATTCCTGAATTAATCTATTTCTCATCTACTGAAAAATGGGAGAGTATATTGAATGTTACTTCACACCCAACGAGAGCAATTATATCATTGCATAATTAGTGTATGCTATGACAACAGTAGAGCTTACTGCTAATGGATCCTCGTGAAAATATCCATTAAGTCTAGCTATAAAATAGTTCCTATTGTGCAAATTTGGTTTGAATTACATATACTGAAACTTTCTGGATGCACCTCATCCGTCTGGATGCACTTCATCCATTATAGACAAGGCGGGAACATAATCTTGCTTGGAGCTCACTTTCATTATAAATGCGAGATACATGAACTGAAATGAATACCTATGTATTACTCTTTACCATCTACTCTAAATCTATTACCATTTGGCCGCGTTCCACAGAACGATCGTAGCTCTACAACAGTAGTGTCTCCTGTACATGTATTGAGATACGACTCTCGTAGCGCTTCAATCGTTTTGTGGAACGGGGGGCTTGAACAATCACATTTTACGCAGAAGGACTACATGATATGTAGAAATAGTGAATATATTTTAGATATATTGGGCAGATGTCTTTAATTTCTCAATTTAGGAACGATTTTCAAATGTTTGCTTGCGCATTGGGATCGATGACCATCGAGCAAATGCTAGAAAGAAAAGTATAGTGTTCTCAGATTATGTTTTGTCATAGCAACGTGTCGGGGCAATCTCATTTGCACCACCACTCTTAATGTCCTTTCACACCAAAGCGAATTTCGCGTCGACAAGAACCTTATCATTCATCTATATGCTTGCACACCCATAGCGAAATTCGCAACGACAAATTTCAATAGAAACCTTTGGTTGTCGCTGCTGATTGGCGCGGCGATAAATCGCTCGCCTTTGGTGTGTGAGGGCCTTTAACTGTTGTGCACACAATTGTCTTTATAGGCAATAGTAGGCAATATTAGGCATACAGGGAGTCATACATTCCAATAAGCGCGTAGCACTATATTTTAGTAATAAATGCAAACTACATGTATATTCATTTGTATTTGTGATACATATCGTCCATTATATAATGCCAAAATTACCATTAGTAGTGTTATTTTGTTGTTGTTATTGTTGTTGATGTTATAAAATCATTTTCGTTGATCCACTTTGGGGTGAATTCGATGTTCCAAACGCAAAATAATTAGAGCTACGTTTCCTTACTACATAAATATTATAACATATAAAATGTGTGCTAACCATCGAGTGTTGGGGAGTACATAAGTACATCAGGAAGTAACAACGTAAGTAGTCGCAGGTAGAAAATCGTTTGTCCATTATATAGGTCAACCATATGTGACAGTATGCGTTTAAGGCTAGCAGAAAAAAATGTGTGTTAGTGGCAGCAATTTGGTTCCTATATTATAACATGTCCAAACACTGCGTTTGTATTTCCGTTCGTGAATTTTCAAGCCTCTAAATCAGTCCATACTTTTACTACAGGACGTGACGTAGATCTCAATCTCCAGTTACTGACCAGGGTATCCTTTCACGAAGCTCTCTTATCCACTAAGAGAGTGGTAGCGCTCGCTTTGCCGATAGCTAATACACTGCTAAGAGAGCGCTACCAGACTCTTGGTAGATAAGAGAGCTTCGTGAAAGGATACCCAGTTACGGACTCCGGTCACTGTCCTTTCTTGACATGCTGGCCAAATGCGACGTTTGATAGGAGCTAATAGTTAATGACCATTCCATATTATATAGATTGATTGTGTAGTGCTGCAACGTAACATTTTCCAAGGACGCGAAAAAAGATAATAACTATAGCATGCATGGCTATGTGTAAAGTTAGACACAGATACATTGCTAAATGGCAAGTGCTACCTTATTTCAATACGCACAATTGTATTCGTTTCAAAATAAATAACTAAAATATTGCTAATATCATATTTCCAACATGGACTAGTCTGTTTGTATATTAGTTGCAATTTAATGTTTTTAGCCAAGATAGAACGAATGACACCCTGTTATAAAACTTCCTTATCAACTTATAAGAGACAATGAACGGCGATTTCATATCTATCTTGGAATGTTTCAGTAAATTATTACATGTACATGTATATGGCATATCTATTGGATGCAATAACTGCATGACAGATGTACTTGATTACCTGAGTTTCGGCTGCAGATCAACAATGACAATCCTGTCAATATGCCATCGAGTGTAATCCCCCTTGTCATTGTGCCAAATCTTGATACAATTCAGCACCCCGATATCTACTTCCGTTGTCATATAGAAATTGGACACCGTGCCGGGAACAAAGTTCTGAAATATATATTTAAACATTTTTGTTTTGTTTTATTAATACGATATATAGCTATTTCCATGTGGTTCGTATTGCAAAGACATTATACATTTCGTCCCTGGGTATCCTTTTACGAAGCTCTCTTATCTACTAATAGACTGGTAGCGCTCTCTTAGAATTGTAGTAGCTATCGGCAAAGAAAGCGCTACCAGTCTTTTAGTAGATAAGAGAGTTTTGTGAAAGGATACCATTTCCTCTTTCTAAAGACATTACTATGTTCAGGCACAGGACTTATAATAAAATAGTATACCATCTGTCTCTATTACTATATAGATAGATGGTATACTATCATATTATAATTAATAAAAGTCCTGTCGTCCATGCACAGCCTCGTGGTGTCGCAGGAGCCCGTGATCAGGAATGTGTATACTATATTGAGCTTTACCTTTCGCGTCCCATCCGACAGTATTCTCGGGGCCGTTTGTCCCTTGGTTCCACTGAGTATAAAATAAGGAGTCACCGACAGGTGTCGCTGCGACTTCAGTGACGTGTGGACACTCAGCCCGTAGGAGAAGGTGTCGCTGCTGCCGTTGTCCACTAAGGGGAAGTAGCGCCACTGAAAGTACGATTACGTATGTACCCGTTATGCTGGTAGCGTTGTCCACCTGCCGTACTGGAAGATATGCCATATGCCATAGCATGCCATATTTTGTAGAATAGAATATCTATTAGGTGTCAGATTGTACTAAATTGGCAAATACGCTTTGTTTTATTCCCTTGAATTTACCATTTTCAATTAACATTTTCGCGTAAACTAAATACATTCTTATAATTTTCAGTGTTCAGTAAGGTTAACATTTTCGGTTTAATTATTAATTTGTTAAATATGGTTATTTTTGTCTACACCAAACCTAATTGGTGAAATAATAAGGCACCGGTATACATTATACAAATGTATTAATTAAAGTAGTATCGTCCATTCGTGACATTCATAATACATTCGGAAAGAGAGGAAGTAAACTGAAGACATATCATTGACTAGTAGTTCACGATTCCTACGAAACAGACGGTGCTTCAGTGAACCTATACTACACAGAATACACAGACATGAATAAAGGCATACAATCACAGATACTTTTTCTAGTTTTGGACTAGTACACAATACACAGTTCACACACACACACACACACACACACACACACACACACACACACACACACACACACACACACACACACACATACATACATACATACATACATACATATATATATATATATATATCAAATAATATTAGAATTTCCAATAAGCATTTCACCTCTGTATGGTAGATACAATTCCAATTTCTAATTGAAATGCACCATTATTCACTAGTTGACGGTCACGAACTCAGGGTATCCGTTCACGAAGCTCTCTTATCCACAAAGATACCATAACGCTCTCTGCCGATAGTTAATGCACTGCTAAGATAGCGCTATGGTCTCTTCGTAGATAAGAGAGCTCCGTGAAAGGATACCCCGAGTTCGTGACCGTCAACAATTGGGCACAACAGGTAAGTCTGATTGTGCGTGATGATGCATACAGCAATATGGATGATCGAGTGTTCTACCAATATTCAACCAAAGCATCAATAGACCACATGGATTCCATGATTACTGGTGCGTACTATATATGAGAAATGTTGCTCGACTTCACCCTCCATTACTATCCTAGTCATCAAGCCAGTTCCTACAGGGTAGGACACGATTAATGAATAGATTCATTATGGATGAATAATTAGTAATGCGTAACTGTCATAATTCATTTGCAAGGTGTTTAACATAACAACTAGAAGGATATCATTTGCAGCTATATGTGCTTAGTACATCACATGCAGATATTTATCTTTAATACGGGTGCATTGACTAGCACACCTATGCTCATTCTGTAAGACTACATTATTATTTGACTGAATGATCCTGCTAATAAATTTCGACTGTAAAAATGATAGTCATACCTAGACAATTAATAATTAATAATTAAACCGAAAACAATTGACCTAAATATGGTTTGTGACAGAGTGATTACTCTTGGATACAGTTCATGAAGTTGGACAGTGTAATGATATCGGCATTTGCAATTGCGTATGTCCTTGAGTACAGCTCATATTAAATAGCGTAGGGTTACGTAGATGACTCATTCTCACGAAAGTAAGACAACTGCTGTCATCGGTGTTTCGGCAGTTATACCTGACACTATGCAACCGAAAATTAGCAGGTTTTGTAATTAATAAACAGAGGTATCCATAACGAGTAGAATGGTATATAGATTGTTGGGTTTTAATTATGAATATCTTTTTTACACAGCGCTTGATATATCCAATATTGTCAAAATGGCGTGTCATCGACATTTTTAAGCATATTTACAGCCATAAAATTGTCTATTTAAGAATCGGAAATGCACTGACAATCCTCAAATTCAATACACTCTAGGATGACTTAAAATAATAATACCTATCCTGTATAAATACTCAGTACGTTATTTTCCCAAACGACCTATAGACCGTGTCATAAAAATCGAGTAATTTACGAGTCCAATAGTTTTACATATAGAGCATGGTTAAAAAATAAGCGAATATGATTTATTATGTTACATTAAATAACATAATTTAGATATTTGTAATACAAAGTAAAACTATCAATACGCATATTCAAAAGTTTTAGGGTGGAAATGTTTTTTTTAGCGACCGTGATTATTTATTTATCATTTACGTGACAACGACTGTATCCATTGCTATGGCCTCATTATTTAATTTTCTTTGTAGGCATGAATATGATCGGATACTAGGAGAATGTATCATTTGAAAAATAAATAGAACTCAACAAGAACTATTAATGAGAACCAGAAATCCATCATTATGTTTACTGGTTGCAGTATGATAATGATTTACGGGA
This sequence comes from Lepetodrilus ovalis, assembly GCA_032361185.1. Taxonomy (NCBI): domain Eukaryota; kingdom Metazoa; phylum Mollusca; class Gastropoda; order Lepetellida; family Lepetodrilidae; genus Lepetodrilus; species Lepetodrilus ovalis. The sequence continues at coordinate 7,390 of JAUTBQ010219115.1, read as the reverse complement.
CATCATTTACGTGACAGGCGGGTTTAATTTTCTTACGTGGTGAACAATTTGGTATGAAGCGACCGGGGATCAAACCCGCGACCTTCCGTACTCCGGGCCGACGCTCTAACTATTACGCCACGAAGCCGACTCAACAACCCAGAAAATCAATCGCTTTCATTTCCTCTTATTTTCATATGTATATTTTTTCAACACGCCTGCAGTAACTCTATCCTCCATTTCATTTTTAATTTTTTCTTACTTTTTTTCGGAAATAAGGTTTAGAGCCGCTTTCAAAATTAATTTACTTATTAGTATGTCACGGCTGGTCAGTTTAGGTCAAGAGAGAAAGCGTGTTGTTAATTTCACATTCAAAGATAATAATTTAGTTAATACCAGTGACATAATTATGTATATGGTACATTCCATTTAACGCAAATATGTACCCAAATCTCATAGGGAACAAATTGAATACTCACTGAGGCCAATTCGAATTCAATGGAAAAGGCATCGTTAACGAATGTACTAATACGTGTTTCTCTCTCCGTGTCGCTGTACTGCACGCCAGAGTCCCTGATCAGGAGGGACCCCACCTTCCTCATGAACTTCTTGTAATCATCCATGACCTGAAATAGTACACCGTAAAATGCCGTTTAAAGGAGGAGAAGGAGGAGTAGTAGTAGTAGTAATAATAGTACTTAGTAGTAGTAGTAGTAGAAGTAATAATAAGAGTAATAGTACTTAGTAGTAGTAGTAGTAGTAGTAGTAGTTATAGTAGTAATAGTACTGTAGTAGTCGTAGTAGTAGTATGAGTGGAAGTAATAGTACTTAGTAGTAGTAGTAATAGTAGTAGTAGTAGTAGTAGTAGTTTAGTAATATTACTGTAGAAGGAGGTGTAGTAGTAGTAGTAATAATAATAATAGTAGGTAGTACTAGTAGTAGTGATACCGGTAGTACTTAGTAGTATTTCTTTTAATCGTTTTTGTAATGGGGTTTATAGTGCATCCTATCAATATCGCGTCAGAAATGTAACTTCTGCGAAATTGATGCCGGGCCCCCGTGGGTATGGGATTTGAACTCGGTACCTTTTGCTCCGAAGTCCAACGTTCTACCACTACGCTACGCTAGTAGTAGTAGTAGTAGTAGTAGGAGTAGTAGTAGTAGTAGTAGTAGGAGTAGTAGTAGTAGTAGTAGTAGTAGTAGTGGTGGTGGTGGTAGTAGTAGTAGTAGTAGTAGTAGTAGTAGTAGTAGTAGTAGTAATAGCAGCAGCTTCAGTTTGATATATCCAACATGGTTAATGCTCCATAATTTACATATTCTAGCATTACCTCTATATGCAGAATTGTTGATTCTAGAGCGTATCTAGCGTATCTAGAGCGTATCGAGCGTATCTAGCGTATCTAGCGTAGTCATATCAATGTTTTCTACGGCCTGCTTTCGTGTTTCTATGGCTGGAATCGCAGAAACACGTCTTGACTATATATCATGACTGTATTTATAACGCCATTAGCAGAGATAATCTTCCACTATTAAAAAGTGTTAGTTTGTTTAATGTATGCTAAGACCTTGACGAATGGTGCCTGTATGGTAGCTGTATGTATTGCCGGTGTAGAGAGATGCAGTATTCGGAGCACTGTCTCATTCCCTGCACTGTAAACCTATCCGTCATCTCGCAGACACATGCACAGCAACTTAGGGTAGTTTCCTATCTAATGGTACAGCCAGTACTGTAACATTGTTAATTAAGTACAAGACGGGAATTATGTATTTCTCAGAGTGACCCAGAATGATTCCTGAAAGTGGCAGGTAACATGCATGAAGAATACACAGGTCCTATGTTTAGTGTCAGACTGAACATCTTGACAGCTGTCATGTTGGACGCTACACGAGAGATACAATTGCAATTATTCAAACAAACAACTAAGACAAAGAAGAATGAGGGCAGTTGGTTGCTGTACACCAAATAAAGCATTTTGAATATTTACATATATAGTCATTGTGTAATGCTTACTTTACGAAGACGATAATAATGATATACACTGTAGATATAGTATTTGCATAGACATGTAATACTTAATTGATATTTAAATTAAAAAAATATATTGCCAAAAACAAAATAAGTAAAAACACAATATATTACAAATACAACAACACTAATATTTCTAGTAACTGCCATAGAATGAACCCACTATTTCGAACATGACCTCCATGCTAAATTCTGGCCAGGTACGTATGAACTTCATTGCATATATTTATCATAATACACCATTGTACATGTATAAAGATATGTTGCTATTTTCTATCATAAAAGCATAAAAAATATATCCAAACATAGCATGTTGATGTATAAATATAAACAATGTATCAATGGATAACTGTCTGTAGCAACACGCTCATACATCTCCGCGGTGTCAGCGTGGTTAACATAGCCTCTAGATGTAGAGGACCTTCACAAGGAGAGTCTCGTAGTTCCCTGCTGCTGTAGGTCTGTTCCACCATCATGTGACGTAATGTGACTGTCACCTGTCACATGTGACGAGTTTGTACATCAGAGACAAAGTGGACACTGTGTCGACGTCGATGACGAAGATTGACGTGCAAGATGTTATTAATGGCAGTGTCCGAGCAATTCACGCCCCTGTCAGACACGATGTATGGCTGGGGCACCGTGCAGCGCTGTTTGCTGACTGTATAAAACCAGTTGCCTCTAGATCCTAGCACTCTCCATACCCTCCTCCGACTACACCTAGCCGGAAAACAAGTAAGTCCGCACTCCGTCGACGCCGTCGTGTCCTCGGGGAAACAATCTAGTAGTCATGCGTGCTCCTCACACGTTACTTTTTATCAATATCCTTCAAACATTGATGTGCTTAGTCATTTAAAATAGCAGGTAACATTTAAATGCCACATGTGGAATACTTTATCAACTTGTAAAATGTATTAGTCAAACATCCGTTCATATGTTTAGCCTATTGTTTCTTGTGTGGCCATTATGTTTGCATTATCAAAGTATGAACCTAACCAATTTAAATGAAAGTCATATTAGCCTGTGTATTTCTCGTTGTAAACTTGTGACAGTTCTTCCTACTACACAATGAATACAGATCCAGTAGAAATGTCGTGTATGTCCTGTTAGTACCCTGCTAGTATCATGCTTGTTCTGACATGTTCTGATATGTTCTGACATGTTCTGTTGCTGTTCCAGTCGCCTCAGCATGGCCTACCTGAAGTGTGCTATACTCGCGGCCGTGTTCGCAGTTCTACATGGTGAGTACAGGAGTATTGCAATATTAATCCTTGACAGATATTGTAATGCGCTCGATATTGTTTTTCTTATATCATGTCCAAACTGTGTATGATATCAAATTTGAATACATATGAGTAAAACAAAAATTAAATATTTCGACATAGTTTATTTAATCTTGATATGCACATGCGCGCGCACATACAAAAACATGCATATACACATGCACACACACACACACAAACAGACACACACACGCACACACACGCACACACGCACACACACACGCACACATACACACGCTAATAAATAAGGACATACACAAACATGCACAGACATACACACATAAACATAAACCGACAAACACATAGACAAATAGACAAACACATAGACAAATAGACAAACACATAGACAACACAGGTTGATACTGATCTATATGTTACATTACAGCTCAGGCTCAGACGGGAGGCCAAATGACAGGAGGCCCGATGACGGCTGGTCCTCCCGCGGGAGCTGCGGCTGGAGGCACTGGAGGTGGCGGTAACGCGGTGACGCCCACGGGTCAAGGCACAGGAGCCATGGGATACCCCACAGGAATGACAGGTGGAGGCCAGGTCGGAGGCATGGGCGGCATGGGAGGAATGCCTATGGGAGGCATGCAAGGCATGGGAGGAATGCCCATGGGCGGCATGCAAGGCATGGGAGGCATGCCCAACATGGGAGGCATGCAAGGCATGGGCGGCATGGGTGGAATGCAAGGCATGCAAGGCATGGGCGGAATGGGAGGCATGGGTGGGATGTACCCACAGACTTCACCAATGTACACCCAGAGTGGACCCCTGGATATGTATGGCGGCGGCGGTGGCTACGGTAATACTCCTTACCAATATGGTGGCATGCAGCAACAACAGCAACCACAACCTCGTCAGAACGCCATGAGCATGATGGCCCCTTATATGATGATGTCCGGCAACGACGCCGCCCGCAACATGTTCCTGATGCAGTCTATGATGGGAGGCCAAGGGGGCCAAGGTGGACAGATGATGCCGCTGCTCGCTGCTTCCGGTATGTTAGGAGACAACATGTTGGGAATGCTGGCCATGCAGGGCATGATGAAGCGAGGTGGTGGAGGAGGAGGAGGAATGAGCAATCCAGCTCTTATGTACACCATGATGAATGGTGGCGAGCTCAATAATATGCTTCCGTTCCTCCTTACCGGAAGTGGTCGACAGGGCGGCGGCGGTGGTGGCAGCGGTGGTGGCGGTGGCGGTGGCGGTATGTTTGGACGTCGAGGGTCATCAATATTGCCATTCTTACTCATGGGTGGCAACTTCTAATGTGGACATTCAGCCAGGCTGATCAGAAAGGTTTTGTGATAGGTGATGGACATTAACATTGACTATCCTACATCACTTGTATACCACAGTGAGCGGACAATTATCACACGTGGGACGTTGAGTGCTCGGACGCCTCTCTTGTATGACAAATGTATTTTTGAGCACAGAGAGTGTTCAGTGCTCACTCGCCACTCCAGCATTAACACATGCGCCCACTGGTGTATATCATAACATTTGGGAATCCGTTAATTCTAAGTTATATAGATTAGATATGTTCATGTGTCCATATATTTGTTCTTCCACACCTCGAAGTATAATACGAAGGGTCTGCTCCATGTGTCAGATTCTATCGTACTTGGGTCCCATTTAACTTACAACACTCGTGTACATTATCTCGTCATCTCATTGTCGTTGTCAGTCATCCTGTGTTCGTCCTATTGTAAATAAATATTCCGTAATTGTTACGATGCCTGTTTCTCTTTTCATACCTGTCTTAAAACAGCAGAATCCTTACCGTAATTATGTATATGTACACGCTATCCTACAGCGATCTATCGTGGCTACCATCGACGTGCATGTATTCTCGAAACTTAGTAAGTCCTAAGAAGTTCGTAAGTACTAGTACTAAGAATTTGCCAAGCTGGTTTTCTTCTTATGTTAATTTGTGAAAAGATCTTTTATCACTAAGACGTTCGCACGTTAAGAGGTTTCGAGAATACGGCCCCCTATGGTTTCATTCTTGTGTATACCCGTGTATATTACTATCCAAACTTATATAATGTGTACTCACACTCAGCCCTTAGATATAGTGTATATATTTCTTTCCCGCCTCAAAACCAACCAGTTGTCCACGTCGACTGTTAATTTACTAGTATTTACATTGCTTACACCGATTACCTTTTCTTTTAATTTAACCAATATTACCTATAACGCTTTCAGCTGTCACAACACTTATTTTTTCACAATTCGTGGGCAGCAATGAGTAGCTTACTACATGTATTACATAAACAGTATAAAAGAACATAGTGTGTAATCTCTACAAGGCAATAGTTCTGTAATTAACTGAGCTGTCCCAGGCACATTGTAGAAATATGACTCTATATTTTGTATACAACATTTTGACCTAAATAACGTTTATAGTAGTCGGAGACTGTGGAGGTAGCTAGTCCTATTTATCCAGGACTAATGGAGGAAGCACGTACGCCGGGACATGCTTTTAGAAGATAACTCTTAACAGGATATTAATTAACGTTTGCATGAATGGAGATTACTGCTCAATTATTCGTATATGACATGGCCGTGCCACTTATCTTCCATACTGCACGTTAATCAGTTGTATTATTTAGTTTTACATACATGGCTTTTATTCTTCTTCTTTATGACATTAGGACAATTATTACGTTATTCTATCATTAACAATATATTCGGATTAAAATACATAGACCATGTAAAGTGCATTTTATTAAAAGTTCCGTCTTGAGGTAACAACCGTTGACGTGAGTTCCTACTGTGGTGACGGATGGTGTGTACTGCTATGTCTGTCTCCCCATAAGTAACTACGTAACATAATTACAGTGACATTCTTGAAAGAAGACAAATCATTAACGTGCGTCAAAATATTTAGTTTTTCGAAATAGAATTGGAGGCAGTAAGAGGACAGCAAGATACGTGTTCATCTGCCATATATAGGTCCGTTCCCGTGTGAATGCTCAGTGATCAGAAATATTGATTTATTTTTATTTTATTTAACAAGACTGAAACCATATACAGTTTTTCAGGTTATCTGAGTCATTTTATATTATGAAGATATTTGGTCCCAGTAAAAATCGTACGGATAGCGAGAGAACAGGATATTTGAAGTCCTGACTATAGTTTCACACCTTTTAATGTAAATTATTAAATGAGCCAAAACACAATAGTAAGCCTTTTTGTCATTCAATGCCCATACATTTATTTGATTCCCTAAATTGATATATGACCCCGGCACAGAGTTAAATGGATTGCATTGAAACTAAATGAAGACCATAAACAATAAAAACAAATCTGTAGCATTGGAGCCAAGGTACACTTTGGTTGGGTCGTAAATCAGAAACACAAAACATCCAACAGCATAAGCTATTTTAAAGTGTAATTTGTCAAAAAATATGTCATGTCTCAGAGGTACTGCTGATCGAGACCGCATCAAATATCAATAACCTTTTAATTATAGTTGAATCCGGATTATGCCGCTTTGGCCAGAATAATGGTCGTTCATCCCCACTTTGCCGGACACTTGAAAGGATTAAAAGTGGCGGTCCGATGCTTGGGAGGCTTTGGTCTGTTCCACTATGTAATACAGTTCGGCTAAGAGAACAAGTACTATAATAATCTCGATCATATCTTGTCTGAAAACTGGTCTCTTATGACCAGTCTTTAAATGAGATATGATCGAGATTACCTCTGTTTACTCAACTCAAAATATAGTGTTTAGGCGAAACTTAAGCAGACCTCTAATTACGATTGTGAGGTCTGGAAATCTGGAGGTCTGGAGGTCTGGAGATCTGGAGGTCTGGAGGCCGTTCTACAATTTAATTATTGAAGGAATACCTTATTTTGAATATGGAACCGTACACGTTGTTGCCGCGAACAATGCAAGTAAATGTTCGAGTACAATCGATTTGTAAGTTATTTAATTAATTGAAGAAAGTATTACACTCAATACTATATAGTATATCTCATAGTATGCTACAGGTACAATGTTTTTAATCATTCTTATTTAAAGGCATACAATCACAGATATTTATGGCCGTGTTTTACTAGTTCTTAGCTACAACTACAAAGTACATTCACT
>JAUTBQ010219004.1:0-20916 GCA_032361185.1 Lepetodrilus ovalis | reverse complement strand
CTCTCTCTCTCTCTCTCTCTCTCTCTCTCTCTCTCTCTCTCTCTCTCTCTCTCTCTCTCTCTCCAAAATCAATAATTAGAAATTCTTATAGAATTTATGTTTAAAACAAAATACCAAAGCAGTGCATTTGGCAGTTACTTTTCGTGCATATTGCAGTTACTTTTCAGTTCAATATAGAAATGTGTTAATTGAAGAGTGAGAAAATTATTTTAAGCAAGTGTTGTTTTAAAAAACACACTTAATAATAAGAAGACCTTGAATGTGTACCTGCCCCAGGTTTATATACTACTGTTTTACATGGTAACATATTTTTCCATCTGTCATTGCAATACTCCTGGTGACTAATCTCTTCAAAATCTTCTTGTGTTGTTTACTCTACCTCCCGTCTCTTAATCTGATAAAAGTGCCATCGATGTAAGTAAAAAGTAAACATTTGTCAAGTTTCTGTCGGCAAATATATGTAAACATTGGAAAATACTTGGTAACGTTTACACAAACTATTTTTATATTTTGAATCAGTTTCTGTATTTCTGGAATAATATTACTGTTACGTTTGTCAGTGGCTAGTCATAACCCAAACATGATGGAAACAAATAATGACAAATATTGTTGTCTAGAGAATATTGTATTCCATCACACATGAACATGTAAATTACATGTTGTTTTCTTTTCTTCACATTCCCATACCGTAATTTATCAATATTGCTGTCAAAATTCCATTTTGACAAGTAGGGTAATTCTCATTATGGATTCAGATATACCGTAAGTGCAAATATCAAAATTGGACATGATTTGAGCGCGTCGGGAGGCAACCGAGGAAACCTAAGCCCTTCAGGCTGGTCCCTCATAGATGGGGATCAGAGCCCTTATAACAATCCTGTCAGTCCTGTTCCCTGAGAACGGTCCCGGTCCCCGATGGCTGCCCCAATTCTGTCAGTGCTGTCTCTAGCTATTGTGGGCCCGGGTGGGGAGATGAGCCCAGATTGTAGGAGAGGTGTAAAGCTGTCCCCTGTTCTAGGCGGCCCGTGAACCCGGCTATTCATACATACAGCGCCCATGCTCTATCATACATACACAGGGATTACCTGCTGGTGGGGCGACTATGTGTTTATAAGACGACCATGATCCCAAGCCCGGTCTACAGATTTCCCCATGTTTGTTCGCGGACCCTCATTTACATAAAGCGAACATCTAGGCGGCATTGCCCGAATGCTTTCCCAATCAGACGCTTCAAACAATGTTGACTGTTCGGTGGCATTATAGGTCTTTATCATCCGATTTACATGCCTGTCAGACTGCTGTGTTTAAATAATTGCCAAATGGATTATAGCTTCTGGAGTTTACACACCCTCTTTCAGACAGCCTCTTTTTGCCACTCCTTCATTTTCAAACTTCGTTCGTCGGCATTTAATCATGTCCGAAGAAGGGTGGACTAGCAGCAAGTTTCAAAGTCAAATGAAAAATTGTTTCTCAGTATTTATTGTTGGTTTAATACATTTTTGTTTTCCAAATTTGTAAATGTTTTATAATATACTTCTTTTTCCAATTTGTGAATGTTTAACATATACTTTTTATGCCAATTTGTGAATGAAACATCCATCTACACTGGCTGTTTGGATATATCAGATGAATTACTTTATTTAATGACCCCTCAACTGAATTGATTATCATGAGATTTTTTTGTTTTAAAGTAAATAAGTCCATTACATTTGTGTAAATATTGATCGTAATGTTTTAGGAATGATCCCTCTAGTTAAAAAGATGCAATGAATGCCGAAGAAAAAAAATTCTTGTGTAATAAATCATTCATTAGTAGAGATGTAAATTAACACAAGTCAGTTACACAGAGTCTCACTATGTCAATGGCATCTCAAGAACTTACAGCAGAAATTTTAAATATGGATATTTTTTCGTTTCAACCAGGGCAGTACTTTTTTTATAGGTACATTTCCATCACCGTTTCAGAAGCTACATGCTAAATATAGCATGGCATGTGAATAATGAGACTGCATGGGTAATAACGATAATGTAATTTCAAAACCAAACTATTTCGACAGGATACAGATAAATGTCCATTTTACACACGACAGGTCCTCAGTCTCATGGATGGACGTACATTTTGCAGTATATTAAATCAGAACGATCGATAGCATTATAAATGGGAAATTTGGGACCGCTAAGAGGTGATTTTAGCAGCGGATGTTACTAATCTTTGTGATCGTGTTACAGTGAACCACACATCACTGTGGACCTGGCCAACAGACATCATTCAGGTAGTTCAAATTAATCACCATGGCAACCAGTGCCCAGGTGTGGCAGCACAAATTTATTATTCACCTTCGGTGCTTTAAAAATAGGCATCTCGTATTATTGACATGCAGGTCACATTAAAATTTTGTTTGAAAGAAAATGTAGCGGTAAATTTATAGGTGCAAAAAAATAAGAGAAAAGGCACCAGCAGGCAAAGAAAGAATAATTCTTTATATCTTATTAGTAATAAAAATAATAATAATAATAATGATACATTAGTAATATTATAATTAATAAAAAACCCAGTAATGATAACAATAATAATAATAATAGTAATAATAATAATAATAGCACTCATGGCATAATGAATGATGTAGTATAAATGTACAAGTGTACGCAATATTACGGCAGTTGCAAATATATGACTTTCTTTTAATGTTTCCTTTTCTGTACTACAGTATCATGAACACCTAATAAACACTAAAATAAGATAAGAAGTTTTGAGCACACATACTGTGTAGATAATGAAATGCTAACACCATGTGCACATAACATCTCTACAATTGTTGCAGGTGAAATTAATTAAGGTATTTTTATTTGGAATGTAGTTTTAATATTTATGTCAAAAACATCTGCCATTTGTACAACTTTTCACAATTGGTTGTTTGTTTAGAAAAAAAAGAATACCTTACATATGTTGTCAAATCGATATGCAATGTGAAACAGTTGTAAGGACGGAAAACCTAGAGAAAAACAACCAATATTTTCTTTAATTGTTCTTGAGTCTTTTTTTCTCAGTTGCCTCTGATATTTTAAAGTCGCTGGCTCGTACTAACCATGAAGTATTAACTACTGTTTGTACACCTGTTCACAAAAGATTGCAAAGTGGTATGTCGACAATGCTAATTTGGTATCTTTAGTGTTTGTGTTCCGAGGTTCCTTCAGGCTTTTGAAAACATAGCGCACTGTCAAAAAACAAGGTGGACCTTTGGATAAAAAAACGTACTTCAGATATTACATCATTACGGTCATCGCTTTCCCAGCAATTCCGTTCCAAGTCAGGTGACTGATACATCTCGAGAAATTGCTGTGAGCTCTAATTTGCTGTATTACTGGCGGGAGTCTACCGTACAGAGATTAACAAAACATCGCCTGCAGATGAAAGTTTTGGGGATGTTTGTTTATTTCTGTTTCTGGCGCCGCTAGAATTTAGGTGAACTATCACAGGAGTTATCTTGGGAGTCGACCTAGCTGAGGGTCGGGACCTGAAAGGTGATAAAAATCTTGTAGTGGAGGAGAAATCGGGAGTCTTATTAGAGTCTCGTACACCTGTTTGAGGACAATATTCCAGGCCGGCAATTTGTCAACGTGATGTGTTGACTGATCGCCCTGATACCTAACTCGCCTCCACTTGCTGCTTTGTTGGGGGAAATTGGAGTTAGAACTCAAATGGAGACCTAACGTTTTGATGCAGTGAAGAAATGAAGAAATTTTCTTTGAATATGATCCGCCTTAGGTTGACAGATGCAATGTAGATAATGTACGAAATGTTTGCCTCCATGAGAACTACTGTTCTGTGCTGCAACATCAAAGGCTTATCGAAAACATTAAGATTATTTCAAGATTATACCGGTAGGAATTACTTGAAATTGAAATCTAAAGCTTTTGTCATCACTTCCGTCAGACAGAAATTATCATTATCTGCTTTTCATAAGCAATTGTCTAGATCATGTTCACGTAAATGTGCACGTATATCAGTCCCATTTATTTCTATTTCTCCCAAGATTATCAAGGTGGCGTCTCTAAGTATGTGGACCAGTATTTATATAATTGCGTTAATATCTATGTATTCAATTACCTGTACCTATGCTATTGAAAATGGGTAAAATATTTCCACAGTGCCATTAACCTTCAAATCACTCGATCACTTTGACGTGAAAACATGTATTCAAATTACGTTGTACATTTCTTTGAATTGAAGACTTGTATGTAATTACTTTGATACATGCAGGTATTCTTAGCACAATGGAAGATCATCAGACTTTGGAACAAAAAGTTCTGAGCTTTAATCCAATTTGTATATCTGTGGAAGCGTCCAAAGTCTACAGTCTTGAAGTGCTATTATCATCATTGGTGTATCAGGTTTATTGCAATACTATGTGCTGTAGATATTGCAGCTTTTTCCCTTGGTAAAATAATCAACTAACAAGCCACAATAGAAGTAATATAATCTTGAAAATGGTTAATCCACACAAAAAAAAAGAGAAAGAAAAAGAAAGAACCCATCTCTTCTATGAGGATTAACATACAATTCCTGCATATGAGGTTTGAAATATGACTTATATATATTTTAGTTGTATAATTCATTGAAACAAGTACTTGTATGTATGGTGAGTGTTTTACAACTGAATGTAGAATATTTAATGCATCTATTTGATGTTTGTTGTCGTCGTTTTGGAATATTTGTATATGAAGTTACTGTATCCTTTTGGGAATTCATGCAAGCACCAACATTATTGAAACTGAAGTCATAAATAATAGTTCTGTAATTTACTGTCATTTTAAGCCTTTCAGGGCAGAAGCTATCTTAAAAGTCCAGGTGTTCAACACTTTTGTTGAAAATCAGATAAAACTGAGCTTTAAATTTTTCATCGAGATATTGCACGCAGTGTGTATTTGTCATATCGAATGAATTTCTCCATTTCACTGATATATCTTTCTATCTATGATTTTAGCTTTATAAATACAAGGGTTACAAATATCACGCTATTTGAGAGAAAACTTGAGGACGAGGGTATATTAACACGCATTAGTATAACATGTACAAAGGAATCACACACATCTCGTAATCTGGTAATTGATTCAAATGATGAACAGAGATGATTTTTCCTGATCGTTTGTGAATGCGTAGTGTCTGGTACAAGCATATCTCGGGCGAACTGAGTCATGCAGACATATCCCCATCTCAAACCCCAATTCCACTCAACCTTGCATGCTACTCACAAGCACAAGGTGTGTACATGATTGTTGGAGGAGATAACTCTGATTGCAGGGAGATAACTGTGATCCATGCATAAATAACGGTTGAAAGATTTGGTTTTCAGATTCAAAACGGTGTTACCAGAGGTGAAATGTATATTCTATAATATTTATTCAAAATTCAAAATATGAAATTTTTAGTGGGATCAATTAACGAATTGAACAAGTTAGCAAAAGGAAACTGCTTGTCTATTTGGTTTAATCAGGCATCCATCAATGGAAACCTGTTCTTTTATGCATGCAACATTTACATCTAATTTTCCTTCTGCTGATGTATTCAGGTTACGAGATGCACTAGGATTGGTGTTGTTTCAAATTTGGGAAGTTGGAAAAATAATGCACAACTGGAATTGCATTTGTACATTTGTTTAGCTTATTTATGACCGTTATGATATAGATAGGAAACTTATTGTTAAGTATGTGAGAATAGTTTTGATATCTCAATACACATTAATGTTCATTACTTGACAGTGATATTTTATTGTCATATGTTTTTGTAATGTTAATAGCTAGCTATCAGCTTAACAGCGCTATTTTGAAAATGAATATGCTTGTAATTACAATTTTCATATGTACATATAATCTTTCCACTTGACATTTTTTCTGAACTCATCTGACAGAAGATCACATGCTGAATACCAAATTGGGATTGATGGGAATATTGTATTCTAAAAGTGTTGTGATAAAGCGTTGTAGCATTGACTGATATACATGTCCTCGTGTATTTTGTGCATGTACGTCCACGATACTGTGAGCGGTAATGAAGTAACCCTGTCCCTATGTATCAACACTGATGAAAACCTTGCATACTGGATACCGTTAATTCCTCCCATTTTATCACCTTTTAAATTATTGCTGGCCGTATTTGCGGGTGTACATATCAAAACAACGGGAATTATGCCACGTGATAAGACGGGTTAAATACTCTGGGACATTATTACAGATGAAGGATTGTATTATGTTTCGACATGAAAAGTCACCGAATAGGGACCCTCTCTCGCCCGAGCGAAAACATCACCGTCATCTTTCTTACGACTCTGTCCACAGTGGTGGAAGATTTTTACAATATTTGCAGAAGTGGCGGTTGCAACAACAGATCGTGAGCGAGACTCCTGTATGGCTGTTGAATTAAAACACTTCAAAGACTTGGGCCTTACAGCAGTAGTGCCATGCATAAAGGTCTCGATAGCGAACCATGTATTTATCTTTGTCATTCAATTAAATCAAATCTTTGCTTCTGCAGGTACCCGTCCTTTGTGAGTGACATGATCCTTCGTAGCGGAACATTTTCCCCCGTGACGAATGCGTGATGGATCGTGTTTTAGGGAACTCGGGATGTTAGACCTTTAATTCACAGCTTCTTCCACCTCCTCCCCGCCACCGATTGCTTGTACATACAACCGAGAAGGCAAATATTATGGTTTGTCTTATAAGTAGATGCGTACACACTCGCCAAACTAGTTCATTGTCTGAAGGCAACAAAGCATTTCTAATGCGTTCTTAATAGACTGCTGCAAAGATGCCGTGAATTTTTGTCAACGGCAACATCACCATTCCTCATAAATACGACAGCAATATTGAATTACACAAAGAAAACAGCACCTCAGAATTACCTTGTATGTCATATTCTTACAGTTTGTTGGTTCGATGTACTTGAATTTTTGTTTGAAAAGAAAGGCAACATTTGTCAATATTATAAACATATGCAATGGGGGACCTTTCTCAATATTTTACTTGCATCATCTTAGTGATGTGATGGATAATTAGTTTGTTCATTTAGCTTCTTTGTGAACTACTTTTCCACCAGTGACCTTGAAACGATGACCACAATGCTTCTATTACATAATTAATCATCTTGCGTAATATTCAAAATCTTGAGATTTTAACATTTTATTGGACATTAGCGCACACATTTTAATTGACCTTCTTTTTTTAAGAATAACCACTTGCAATTATTTTTTACAGATACTCTTCTATGAAGAGATGTATGAAACATATACTGTACAAGATAAATCTTAAATGTTTCACTAACAATGCTCTAATAACCTTGGATAATGGCGAAAGAAATCTCAGTAACTTCCAATATGAATGCATCAGTACTTCCTTCATTCATAATAATTTATTGTTCATTGTACTTTAAAATATTGGACCATACTATGTGTAATTATGAGTAAGACCACTTTAAACTAATTGCATACTTATTGACCAACATTTTGTACAATTGGCGGAAGCATGATATCAAATTAACCAGAAATTATGAATGGAAATTTTGTCAAAATACTGTTTTTAATGGTAGCGTATGTGTCATAATTTCTAAAAATCTCTGTCGTTGCTCCTTAGGAAAGCCTGGCCGTGACAAGCCTACTTCTGTTTCCTTTAACAGTAGGAAGTACCGTCTCTGGAAACGGAAAGACGGCAATTAACTATATGCTCTTCTTCACGTTCACGGTAGATATCATAGTCATATAGCCACTGGACAGTGTATTATATAGTTCCTCGACTGTGGACTATGGGTTTAGTGACACGCGGGTGACAAAAATTTGCTCTTAAGGCAGTTCCGGGTAGTTGACTGCCGACAATGGTTCAAATCCGAGATAATTACAGGGCTGGCGGGGTCACACTTGATGAACCACCAACTACAGGTACCAACACAGGAAAACAGCATATTTTTGTCCCCAACTGACGGCTGGAGAGACTTAAAATGAGACACAGTACCATAAATCTCCCAGCTCCATTTTAGTTGGTTTTGTATGAGTTGTGACAGTTTTCCCAAGCTATTGTTGCACCTATATTTATCATGTGAGGAAGAATAGGCGTGCCAACAATGACTGCTGGCAAAGCATTGTGCCGGAAATTCGCGTTGATCTATGCATCGTTGTGGAGGTCCCAAGTAGTCATTACGACTAAATGAAGTTTTTTAGGAGGCTTTCATGAGCTGGCAGAGTCTTGTCACACTGCCTATAAAGGCATTTCAATGTACGGCTTTAAACGAAGGCAGTCACGCTCTGAAGGTTTTGATAAACGCCAAGAAATTATTTTATTATTGTCCGATTTGACATTACAAATATGTTAAGTCTGTGGCAGTTTTAGTACTGGGGTGTGATGGGGGATAAGTTGGTTATGGGATCGTTAATTCTATCTTCAATAGATGTTTCAAATTTCTGGACATAAATAAAGAATGAAAGTTTAATGGGTATTATCTGGTAAGCAAGACTTCCAGATCTGTTTGGAGTTTAATGTTTGATTTACCTCGTTACAATATGCAAAATACACAGATGATACTTTTGTTGGGTGGATTATTTCCATGACTGTTTCTATGAGGATACTTTGAAGCTGTGAACTTAATTTTCACCTCTTTCACCTCTGCCCTTCACCTCACTTTTCCTCATTTGCTGATCGTGACTGCTGTCCTTCACTTCATTCACCACATTTCATGTTCATTGCTTCTCATCTTTCACCTCACACTTCATGTTCATTGCTTCTCACCTTTCACATCACCCTACATTTTCTTTCACCTCACTCTGTTCATCACCCTACATTGTCTTTCACCTCACTCTGTTCATCACCCTACATTGTCTTTCACCTCACTCTGTTCATCACCCTACATTATCGTTAATCTCACATCATGTCCATCACATTCTGTCCTTCCGTCGCTTCTTGCCATTTATTTCACTTCTTGTTCTTTACTATGCTTCATGTCTTTCACAATACTTCATATCCTTCACTTTACTTCCTCGTGTTTACTTTACTTCTTGTCCTTCACAACACTTCATAGCCTTCACTTCTCTTCCTGGGGAGGTAAAATATGAGTTGCTGAGATGTTGCCTTGAAAACCTCTGAAATTGTGACCTAATTACCAATGTTGCATCAGAACTAAATCACATACATGTATTGTTTTTGCCTGAATATTATTAAGAACATGGCAATTTGTTTTCTTCACAACATTAATGCCTGCTGGTTGAATGTCGTTGACGTTGTTCTGATTCAGGTGTTAATTATTATAAACCATGAAGGATAGATATGTCAATGGCCCAGATACTTAACCAATGGTATTTATTGGTTTATTCGGTTATTTGATACAAGATATATTACAACCCTACATTTCTTAATAGACTTTCTTGTTTTTAACTTCTGAAATTTAAGAATAATAAATATCCTTTTTTCCGAAAAAACTAACTTCCAGTTGTCGCTACACCTACAGTAAATTGTATTCGTAGGAATGATTTAGAATTTTTTTTGTTGGGAAAATGATTCTCGTGGGCCACCTCCGCTGTCTAAGGGTCGCTTGTGGGAAGGGGGGGCAGGCTACGGGGAGATACTGGCCCCAAATACACATGGGGGTAGGGGCTGATAAGGGGCTGGCTGTGTATGGAGGTACCCTGAGGCCCTCTCCTCCCTATGATTGCCTTACTTTCCATCAAGGCCTCCCCAATAAACATAATTATCTCCAAGAGGGCCAATCTGAATCGCGCAAACTTCTCCATTCTCTCCGCCATTGTGAATGCGTGTGACTGAATTTGTTGGTATAATTACATATTTCATGAGTAGATTTTCCACCAGGATTCCGAGTCGTAGCATTAGTGTAATTAGATTTTCCAAATGAGTAGACATCTTTATGAAGCCTGTAAAGACCTCGACTTCCAGCCCGTGCTAGTCTGAGGTGGCCGCCACCCCTTCAAGGCTAGCCGGGAGCGAACTCGGCCTGCTATTACTCCCTTGTTAACCCTTTGATTGTCAGTTGGATAATTGTCATCATATAATGGCGATGAGCCATCTCGGAAAAAATGTGGAATGAGATGTTATAGGGTTAGATGCAAATGACATTCATTTAAGTATTTCTCTAATATTTTTGCGAACAAACACACACAAGGGTTGATTACTCAAGTTCTGTAATTATGATAATCATCTTGATTCCTTTAATGGTGACAAGGTTCAACTAACAGAAGATGTACTTAGCTCTATTTTTTCCATGGCTCTTTCAAGGAAATGACAGGGCCAATGTGATTTAAATAATACTCATTATGACGCTTGACCCATGTTGAATCAGGTGTTAATAGGTAGAGGCAATCAGTTCTTGTCATACATCTAGGAACTATTGATAATACAGTGTATGCATATAGTTAAATATGTACATAATGTATAGTAAAATATATGCAGACCATAGTAGAATATGTAGCCTACAAAGGGTATAGTAAAATATGTAATTAACATATAGGGTAAAATATGTAATTAGGGTATGGTAAAATATGCGCATATCATATAGTAAAATATGTGCATATCATATCGTAATTGTCTAATATTTAATAATTATGGAAACAGAACTTATCAGCAGGAATTAACCATTGGAAACGATTGCTAGTTTCTCTGAAGTGTGATAAGGCTGGAAAGAAAGTAAGCAGCTTTCAGATGTTATCAACGTCAATTTGATAGAATAATTAGAACTCAATCATCGCGGTAATAAATGTGTAACATGCAAGAATGTTTAATTTCTTACAGAGTTGTTGATAGGTTAGCTAAACATGGAGATAGCTAGTCTGATAATGATCGAGGCAGGGGTTATCTAACCCTTGGTGTCACCAACTCTGATAGAGGGAACCATGGGTGAAGAGAGGGGAAAATGGCAAAGGGGTTGTTTCAAAAATGTTTTAGTCAATAAAATATCAAATTATACTTCCTTTTGCATGTCTTTAGATCGATTTTATGGAACTTACCTTCTTAAATGTGCCAACATTAATGAATTGGTGTGCAATGTTCTGAGTTGTATAAATGTATGACATGGGCTAATTTTTCCATGAGAATCTGAATTTGCAAATTTGAATTTATTCTGGGAGTTATCTTTTTTATGTAATGGTTCAGTTGATCAATTTTAAACAAGCTCCTATGAATTTGTCCCAGGTTGTGCGTTGTGCATTGTGCATTAAAGGTTGATTTTGAACTGTTCCCTTTTGTAGTAATGGTGTCATAAGCTGCCCCAGATGTTGAGGAAAGCACGAAAACTGCAGCATCATGCCAATTAATTTCCAATTTTCTCTGGCTTGATAAGGCTCAGCTATATCTTTGTGGAGACTAATTGGGATCTTAGCTTTGGCTGGCCCTGTTCAGTCAATTGGGACCGGTTCCTGAGAAGAAAAATCTTCTTCATTTCAAACTCTTTGCCTGAGGCTAGTTAATTGCTTGGGTTAATAGAGCCAAACACTTTAAGATGGCCTAACTAGGTTTAGTTATGATAGCTTTGCTTGGTTGGCTATAACCCAGTGAACTGTACTTTAACGTTTGGCGCTATTAACAACAGACCAATTGTGTGTAATTAAAAGGCTAGAGATTGAAGACAATTGTGTGTTTATGATTGTGTGTATCTGCAGTGCATAGTTTGTCACTTAAGCGTACATAATTTTGATGTAATGTATATTGCTCATTTGGAAACATTTGTGTCATATTTTAAAAAAGAGAAATTTTCCTTATTTATTATTTCGTTTTTTTAAATTGCAACATAAAAAATTTAAATTACAATAAAATATGAAAATGTTGAAAACCAGTGGGACATGCAGAAAATGGGTATGTAACTGTAATTCATATAAAATATCAAGTGTTGGGGTAATAAGGAATAAGTACATCAGCAAATAGCAACTTTTGGGTGGAGAAATCAAGCGTTAGTCTCGGATAAAAAATTGTTTGTCCATTATACAGGTCAACCAGCAATGATAATATGCCTTTAAGTGCCTTTTCATAAATATCCTAATGTCTGAACATATTTCTATTCGTATTTCTTGTTTCATATTTCACATTTTCTTAACATTTCTGATAAGGAAATGTAACACCTCCTAGTCACAAATCTTCATATTGCATACTAGATTATCTTTACGTATTGCATTTAATTCCATAAAATTTGAAAATGCACCTTTTTTGGTTGTTATTAATTATGAAAATAGTTAATATTTCTGCTCAATATTATTCTCAAAGGCGTTAAATATTTCTTTATGATTAAGGCCAAGTATATGCACATAGTATGTAACATACAACCACATACACAAACACACACACATACATATGCACACACACACACACACACACACACACACACACGTCGTCGCTGCGACGTAAAGCAATAATTTAACCAATCAAAACACACACACACACACACACACACACACACACACACACACACATCCATAGCCTTACTATATGAACCTTTAAGATTGTTGTATGATTGTAAGAAAATGTTCGAGAATAGGTCCCAGATTTTTATGTATACTTGAGACCTACAATAATGGTCAGAATATGCAACGAATAATAGGGAATTTGCAGACCGTTCCTGTTTTCGGAAAATATCACTGGATTCCACATACAGATTAAAAACTTCTTTTTTTGTTAACCAAACATCTTGCAGGATAGCACATTTGATACAGTAGAAACCATGCCAGTGGACTTAAAAGGTATTTTTTTTAAAGTGGATTTTTATTTGAATGAAGTTGAAATGTCTACTTTTACAATGTTTCATCGATTCCTATTTTATTATTTTTTTCTGTTTTACAACCCCATGTGGAGATTTATTAAGATGTGTCTACAACTAGGCCATCAGCTTATTTTCAAGCCATCTACTGCTATTGACATCCGAAAACATTTCACAACTATTTGTCAAAATTAGCCAAGAAAAGGGAAATGTCTGTAATTGGATACGACCCTTAAGCAGTTTTTGTTTGGGTGTGGTTTCTTGAAGAAAAATAAATAGAGACAAAGTGAATAAATAAGTGTATTGAGAATTGATCAATTCCATTCTGGGTATGTTTTAGGTCACGGTACACTATGTGAGCTATGGAGACAGTATTACAAAAAACACTCCATTCTTCAGAAAATTTTGTTTCAATGTATTCCATATGTTTAGTTTTTTTACTCTGGGGAATTCGTAGTTCTTCTCGCTAAATAAAAAAAAAATCAATTAAAACAAAGAAGAAGATAAAAACGTAAACATTAATTACAATAACATAAAGACAATCTACAAAGATATTTACAGTGTACACATTTTTACTTATTTTGAAAACTTATTAACACTGATACACTTAACCACATCGTCTTTGAATATTTATATTTATAATTAAATCTATAAATATAGATATGAGCACTTAGTTCAAAGCTGACATTTCATTAATTTTCATGAAAAATGTAAAAATATAAAAAATGTTACAAAGGACCGTGAAAAAATCTCAGCGATGTCGAGTGCAATGGAAATTAAAATGCAATTTCAGTTTGGGATTTTAAACAGCATGTTAGTGGATGATTAAGCAACAGACAATTTCACGGCAGTTGGCAATCTGTGGTGAGAGTGACTGGTTCAGTAAGTATACAGGTTGACTGAGCCAGTAGGGATTACCTAACTGTAGCTGGTCCCACTGTATTACCTCCAGCCCCTATTAGGGGGCATACCGTACCACAGGGAGCCTGGTGTAAAAACGCTTCAAAATAATGCTGTTCTGGGTGAAATGCATTACATACCAATTAATCACAAATTTTGATAATTTTAGCAGTTGTGGTGGGGTTTTTTCTCCGACATTTCACAGGCGATTTCATGTTGGTTTCGCCTGACTTTTTATGTTAGTATTTTATGGAATAAACTTGGACATCTTATTTTGTTGTCCGTAGTAAAATCTTGGAATGAATTCATGACTTTATATATATTATAATTATTATTATTATTATATCTGTGGAAAGTAAGTTTTGATTATATGTATAAATGTAGTGTGGGTTCAGACAATAAAGTCTTAAGGGAATTGCATATTTATATAAAATCTTAGCTGTTCCGATTCACTCTGGCAAAGAAATCACAATTTACTGCTTGGATTGCCAACTTGGAATATAAAAAGACATTTGTGGTAAATTTCCGCAAATCAATTGAGACACCGAAGTCCCAGATTCCATTCAAGCCATCGGAACTGTTTCCGATGCCCTCGGATTCCAGCCGTAACGATAAGTGCTTCGGACCGGCAATCCCACTGGAAGCAGCAGTCCAATGTCCAGTTGCACAAAACTCTTGTAGGCTACAATAGTTATAGAGACTTACAACTGCCATTACAATAGTCGCAGCGCTGTCTTATTCCCAGAGCCTACAAGAGCTTCGTTCAACCCAATTCCAATTGTAGAAGACTCTACAAATGGAATTATAACTATTATAGCGCGACAAAAGCATTGCGTAACTGGACCCTGATAAGTAGTATTTAGAACTTGACAATTGAGACACGTACAACTATTGTAGCACTACAAGAGCATAGCGTAGCTGGACCCTGACCAGCCGTATTTTGACAGTGGCACGCTGGGTGCCGATGAGACGGGCAGGGAAACAGAACAGTAGTGACAGCTTCCATGTTAAGACAAGGAGAAACCGGGACCATCTTGAACACAGCCGATTTACACTCGGCACACCATGTTCCTGACAACTACCATCACTTCATGAAATCACTCAGGGAGGCTTCGCTTGACTGTGTAGGCGGTGATAGCATATCTGTGCCTCGGTCCCCACACACCGACACTGGCGAGCCCTACGCTGCCTCCTTGCAGGCGATAATGAGGCGAATGGAGGAGAATAGCGAGGTGTAACATTGCATGAATTATGTATGTACGGAGGTGTTGGCTGACGTGCTCGGGACGAGCTCCGGACGTCCCACTGCTTTCTGCAAGTCATCCACAATCAGAGTCGTCAATCTGAAGCTTTCAGTTTTACTTCAATTCTTTTTCTTTACCATTTTTTTTCTTTTGTAATGGGTCGGGGGTGTATGTGTATGTGTCATGTGTATATACTTGGCAGGAAAAAAAGTTATGCATTGAATTTATGAGTCTGGTTAGGTTGCAATCAGTCATTTCACATCAATGTTTATAAGATGTGAAAAATTTCAAACACATTGGTTGGCAATAAATGATTAATTATTTATTGTAATTTCATCATGTTCGTAGTTTCCAAATGAGCTACAAATATTTGTTAATTGTATACTGTATACACCTAGTTTTTCCTTCTAACACATCTGTTTTATGAGATAGGACAATCATTTTTGAATGAAGAGAAAGATTTTGATTCACATTATTACTGTAATGTTGATTATAATTTCTAATGAATTTTCAATTAAGATTTATTTCTTACAGTACTTCTTCAAATATGTATTATTTAGAAATAGATATTGTATCGTTGTGCTAAAATAAATGTAGCATTACATTCCTGAAAAGGTTATTATGGAAATTGCAATATAGATAAGACATTTATATACTAATATACACTCTCTATATATATATATATGTATATATATGTCAATTGAGATCAATTGCAAATTACCAACACTATTGAACAATAAATTTTTGATATACCATCTCTAATGGAAATATCCCGAATTGACCTTTGATTAAAATGGTGGTGTTCTCCTTTGTCCTATCGCAATAAAGGTCTTCATCTTAAGGGACTAATCATGGCTGAATCTGACTTGTGTCAGGTTTAATTAAAGTTTTAATTAAAAACGCTGCTGGTGTATGCCAACGAAGGTGTGCTAGATTAAATAAAAGGTCTGTGATTGCCACTATAGCAATGTAATTAAGGCAGATGATCGGAACATTGATGGCTGGGTATTAAATGCTTTATTACGAAAATTAAGCAAACTTGAGAAGTGTTTGGTCCTTATTAAAAGTAAGTTGTTGGTTATTAAAGGTAGCTGACAAATGAAATATCTTTAATTGTTGTATACCATTTCTATGTGTCTCATGTTTTCGTACTGTGTCAATTGCGCATTGATATATGATCACGTCGATTCATCTAGTTACAGCGATCTATTTATCTGCAGTGTCATTGTCCATCTATATAAAACACAACTGCAATGCAGTAAGAAGGACTCGTACATTATGTGGTGGGTGTGGTGATTTTACCTATAACTGTTATTATTATTATTGCTCATGTGCAATATACAGAGCTGTTTGTAAGGATCAGCACTATCGGGCATGAAAAGTCACGCAAAGCCATCGAAATAAATCATTTTACCTATTGATGATAAACAATCAAGGTGTTTTTTTAAATGATGCCTGTTTAGGGGATTCCCCTCTGTTGGTTAGAAGAGTACACTGTGATTGGTCCTTGGTCAGAAAGTTGAGAGGTTGCAAACTCTTGTTCACCAAGCAGTCTATGTAAATAAACAAACCTGGAAAATTAGCTGATTTATCTATAACAGATTATTTAGAAGGAAACCAATCACTGTATATGGTGTAGGATCATAAGTTCTTTAGGTTTATGTAATATGAATTCAGTGTTTGTCACTTTGAGCTATACTACTCATTTATTCCTCATCAACTACAATACATTTGAATTTTTTTTTTTTTTTAATGATTACTTTTAAAGTTATAATATATTATTTTTACCACTCCATTTGCAGAACAAATTGGCCAGTTAACTAACTTTCTGACTGGTCTTCAATATTGACTATCGAGACATTAAGTAATTCTGTGTGTATAAGTGACCTTAGCCACCGAAGGTTGACTGTTCCATAGCCGCGAGATTGTATTTCACCCTATATCTCCACAGAAGCAAAACTTTCCGAGTCCCGAGTGGGATTGTGCCATGGTTTATGCACACACGGAGCAACATACAGTAGTAGTTCTATACTACGGTATCTCAATGTCTTCTCTCCTGGTCAAGTTGTAGACTATCATCGTAGCAGATCATTGAGGGCCATTTTATTGCAGTGCACCCAGTTCTAGGTGTTTCATAGGAATTGTGTTTTACACCAGGAGGCAATGGATATTTAATATAGTTTATGGTAAGTTTAATACTATTTGTCATTTACTCTGTGTGTATATATATGTGTGTGTGTGTGTGTGTGTGTGTGTGCGTGTGTGCGTGTGTATGTATGTGACTGTCTTTCTCTCTTTATTTCTCTTTTTCTCTCACACACACACTCTCGCTCTCTCTATCTCTATCTTTATTTCTCACACACAATCTCAGACGGACATTTGCTATTTATTGCAAAATGTCAGATGATGATTTATTATAAGCATACACTGTAGGTATTATTGTTTTATTGAAATTATATCATTTATTTATCTTATTAACTGTTCAAAACAGTGGATTTTTTTTAAGATCATATGAATGAGTATATTACTACATAATTAGTTTAATTAACTTGTACAACATCCATACTTTTAGTATAATTATCAAATGTTGATGGTTGCAATATCCTATTTATTAATTCATTAATATACAATTTTCGTTACGACTACCTGAATTAAAAAATATATATATAATTCTAAAGCTTAAGAAATAACATTTATTAATGTTGTAATGTTAATGCATCATGTACATGCTTTGATATTTATGACATTAAATTGATAGTAAAATGAGTTTATTCTTATAGATAGGCTTATGATTCCTTTGATATATTTAATAATTTATTTTCAAATGAAATTGGTACAATGAATAAGCAACTAAGGACATGCCATATACAAATGTATAACTTCAATATTAATCAAACTTGAAAAACATTATGATCCAAAGTCAACATTTCTATATGTAAATAAAGTGTGTCGATATACAGTAGATGGTATAAATGTCACGTATGACACACTTGACCTTTGTCAAATTGCCGAATGAAAATTGTTTGGACGTAGGAATTGGTGTAATCTTTAAATTACACAAATTTTTGTCCATAATAACATTCATCATTATACCGTAATAAAATTGTTTGTGGTGCAATTTTCCTGTCAAGTATATGACTGATTTATCAGCAGTTTGCATGGCCTGATGTAGAACAAATGAGTTTGACACACAAAATACACAGAGTTATGATAACATTACTGTAGCAATTTCAGTGCTACTACGTTATCTACTATACTACTACGGTAGTATTTCAGCTATACTATTTCTACTATACTATTGAGAGGTATATAATAAAGGACTTCTAGAATTATGTCGACTTACAGAGATTGTACATGAATAAATTAAGAAATGTTTATTTAAATATATCTTGATGAAAAAATATCTTTAGTATATCTTTAATATTTACGTAGTACTATTAGCAAATTATTTTTATTGTATGCAAAATACAGGTAAATATTTATTGCATGATACTTATTATTTGTTGTAGTTTCCTATCTCTGTCACATCTCAAATGAAACCCTATCACTGTTATATCGTTAATTAGTATTTTTTTAATGCAGCATATGACTACTTTAATTTTGTCATTCTATAATATCATATTACATTTACTTTTTCTTTACATTCTAATGACAATATTGAATCTAAATGGACTTTTACTTGAACAAAGTTTCGTGTAATATATATGTTGTTGTATTTTTTCATAGTTCTTTGTTTGACTAAATTGCTTTAATTTAATTAGAAGGACAGCATTTAATTGCAAGTTGAAGCCATACCTATCTACAATGAAGAAGGATGTTAATAAATGACATTTTTCACAAACAATGCTTTCAACGTTATTGCAAATTGAGACTTTTGCTCTCAATTGAAGAATGCAATTGGATCATTCTACAGTACCTAGGGTGGCTAGCTGATTAGTTCCTATTCAACACCTTCTGTATAGCCAGTTGGATGCCTGTAAATGTACTCTTTTGAGCCATACATATTGAAATTTCAGAAACCTACTTTGTGCGAAATGTCCAAAATTTAATTTGGGTTTCATTAACCTGTGTTATATTGTGTTTTTCTCTCCACATTTTTTAGTTAATAAAAGTCAGTAGTTTAGTATTAGAATAGTTTGCTTTTCACAATGTGTTATTGCCTTTGAGACAGCTCGGTTATCGTGTCTCATCAATTTGCTTTAATTAAAGGTTAATTTGTGGGGAAATGGGTTAGATTGAGAAAAAAACAAATACGAGATGACTGGTTTTATTTTATACTGCTTTGTGCGAGACAGCTTCATAAAACGCTGTTGAAAAGGAATGAAAAATATGCTTGTAACAATACGGGAGGGGGATTTTTTTCCGGTCTCGGAATGGCAAAAAAATGGGAATGAGTGTTGAAGAATCTGGCATGGCTGTTGGTGGTGATAAGGAACTCTCTCTCTTTGTGAGGGGAATAACTGCACATGTGGGAGACAAACCACAATTTTCTTCTGCATGTGTTCCCATAAAATATTCATTGTTCCCTCAATACAGTCTTTGTGTTGTTCAAAGTCTGCCCATTCTAATATCCAGACATTTCAATGTGCTTGTGTCGCTGTTTACCGAAATGTATGCATTTGATAATTTCAAGATGCATTTTAATAGAATGCAATGCATAATTTCATTTTCGTGATGTTTATGTGTTAGAATATGCTTCATCAACATGTAATGATAATTTTGGGGCAAGGGAAAGCAGATATTATATTGAAACTAAATTTGCATTGATATTTAAACTTGTCAAATTAGGCAAATTTATCAAAATAATTAATCTGTCAATCACCATGTTTAATTTAATTAGCACCAAGCTAGTATGTCAGGTTCTCGAGTTACCAAATACCTGCAAATTCTTAATGCAACATGTTGCTCTGTTTCCTCAATGCTTTGGTAGTGGATGTATAGTGTTATTGGGGAGGTATGTATCTGATATAAAGAGTAGCACATATCTTGATGTTTGACAGCAGTGGCATTTTGGTTTCTACTTTAGCTATACATGTATTACTTGATAATAATTTAATTAGAAATGACTTAGCAAAATATTAAGCAATGTCATTAAATATTTATTCATTGTTTTGTAACGGTGTGGTGAGGGAATGTGGGTTGAGGTAGGGAGGGAGATACTGGTTGAGAATTCCAGTGTTAAAAGGTATTAAACTTCCAATTCAATCTCTCTTGACATATATATTGATCATGTTGACCATGTGACTTTTCAAAACCGGTGGAACTGATTTTACCGGACATTGATATGGATGCCATTTTAACATCCCTGCTTCCTCAATTTACTTACAATTTCTGTTTTGCATATGCAATATGCTGCCTCATTTAGCATGCTTTTCAGTGTCTTCGATCACCAGAAAACAGTGTACTTTGTCTGCATGTCTTAAGTATAAAGAGAAACATTCAATAAAGTATACAATGTTATCGTGCCCGAAATGAGCGCAGCAGCATGTTCATTGTTGACCAAGAGCAATGGTCATTTTGCTGCGCGGACGTAGCAGACATCCAAATCCGTCCTGTGAATGCCGCCGGAATTGCGAGGTTCGCGTGCATGTTGTGCTGGCAGGGAAAGCAAACACAGGCTGGTGCAAGACAGTAGCCTCTTTAGTTGGGTAAACACGGCTGACTATGTGGGTCTGGCAGCATCAGAATTGATGCCCAACATTTACACGCAAATTCCAATCCTATACAACTGGCAAATGGGACAGTTTTGTACATAACTAACTTAATGATGACACATGAAGAAATTATAGCTGTGGCTATTTCTTGTGTAGATTGTGAAACATTAATGTAGAAATGAAAGAAATATTATTATGGCTCGTCATTTAATCTAATTGTTATTCAGCTGAAGATGCAATTTTATCTATCCATTCTTTCTCTTTTTTTCTCTCTTCTTTATTTTAATTTTGGTCTTTCCCCCACTGTCTCTTTCTTTCTCTCTGCTTGTCCCCTCTCCCCCTCCTCTCTCTCTCTCTCTCTCTCTCTCTCTCTCTCTCT